>JAAAKG020152722.1:0-31017 GCA_010014905.2 Druon quercuslanigerum
GTGCGAGGCGGGAATCGAACCCGCAAGCCGACAGAGTGGGTCCAAAGCCTGCGCTTTAGCCCCCAGGACCATCGTCCTACTCGCAACTCAATCAAATGTGTCATGAATTATTTTTTAAATGACTAAAATTACCAAACAAAAGTTGGTAACCATACAAATATCTTTAAATTTGTTATTTATACTTTTTAGATAGGACGAGTAGATTTTCATTCAATGGGTAAAAATTAGGATTAAAAATTGAAAAAATAAATTTTTAGAAAAACGACAAAAGAAACGACAAAGATTTCAAGAGAAAAGTTGTTTAATCAAAAAATATCTAAAAACTTGTTATAAACTCTTGTTATAAAAATACATCAAAAGTAATAAATAAAATGTTTAGAAAAACAATACTAGATACAATAAAATTTTATTTAACAAAAATTGTCTCTTAAATTAAATATACTTTAAATATAAAAAAATAAAAATAATGGAAAAACAACAGTCGCAACAGTCTTACGCCCAGCCCGTGATAATAAATTGGCCGCGCAGATAGCAGATCAAAAAAATAATAATTCTACTTCATCTCTGTTTTTAAGAAACTGTGGTTTTTCTCGTTTTTTGATCAAATGTGATATAAATTAATGGAACCCATCAAGAAAATCAACTCTTTTTGGTTGAAAAGTCTACTGTCTTGTATTTTTAATTCTGTATTTATCTTGTTTGGTTACACGTCCTACTATTCGGCTTAAAATTAATTAATTTTGCTGGATCATGACGGATCATGAAAAAGATTGGTTGGCTACCTCCAAGGTTCATTTAGAACTGAACATCCTCGAGGAAGAAATATTTTTTTGCGCCTGATGTAAACTAAATTTGTTGGGACGAGGATCATGACCTACCGGCGTCGACCTGCGGTAGCATTGCTGATAGCACAATTTTTGATAGGAACTTCCAGAGCCCATTACAGAATGCAAATTGCAGACAGAAAGTTAGTTAATTTTGTGTACACTTTCAAAGTTAAATATTATTATATTATTGAGATCTAACACCGTCGAAATGATTTGATTTTAAATTTAAAAAAAGGTTTAAAATCCCTGTTTTCCAACTGGAATTTCCGTGGAGCACTTTCTGGGGAATCTTCCCACGTGGGGGTCTGAGCGAAATGTTATTCTTGTGGATTTTTGGGAACCCGTAAAGTCTTAGGAGAGATCAGTAGTATAGTCTTAGGGATTAGAAGTATTAATGTCGATATTGATTAGCTGTCCTGTTTAGATTCTTTGAAAAGGGATTTTGTTTTACTGACTATTGTTGTTTTGGGGTCCTTTTTAAGTTTTTTTTTTAAGTGTCGTCAATTAGAAGGTCCATGATTTTGTTCTTATAGCCTTCTTTATTCATTATTGCTGTTGTGTTGCCTTTACCTGTGGGTAATATTAGGATGTTTTTCTTTCGATTGGGTTATTTAATTGCGATTTTTTCTTGTTGTGTTATGTTTGAAGAGGAAACTTGAGCTTGGCGTAAAATGTTGGCCGTCCTATGTCTTGGGTCTTTCGCTTTTTTTAGTGAAAGGTTATATATGGTCGATTCCAAATTGTTTATGATTTCTTCTTTCGGGATTTTGAAAAGAGCTGCTGCAAAATTATGACCTTTAGATAAGGCTGAAATTATTTCATTGCTGAGAGGATGGTCAGAGATGTTTTTTACCGTGTCACTTAGTGGTTTTTGCCTTACTGACAGTAATTTGCCAAATTTCATTATTTGTTTTTGAGTTTAAAGAGCTTAAGTCCGTTGGGAATTCTGGTTCCGTTACGCTAAAGATACCCTTGTCATATGGCAACATGAACTTGATGAACTAAATACGTTTCCTTCTATTACCTCCTAATATTCAGTTCAACATGGAAATTGGACAAAACACCAAATTATCTTTTTTGGGCGTATTAGTTTACAAAATATCTGATAACAAATTAGGACATACAATTGACAGAAAACCTACCAATAAAACAGAAACCTACATGCCTCTTCAATACACCATCCTTTTAAAAAGTAATCGGTCATCAACTCCCTTGTATACAGAGCTGTCTCCATAACAGATAAAGGTAATTTACAAAAGGAATAACAAAACGCTAAACAAATCCTAATACAGAACGATTGTACAAACAAGCAAACAGATAAAGAGATGAGAAAATACACTCAAAAAATAAATTGACACAACCCATTCAAGAAGCAGAGAGAAAAACGACGACCAACCTACCCTACATCCAATGTGTCACAGAACAAATAGGAAGAATTCTCAACAAACACAACATCCAAACCATGTTTAAACCATCCGAGAAAATAGGACAACTACTAAATAACCTCCCCAAAAAACAAGGCACCCCTCAGTGGTCCGGGAGTATATAAAATCCCTCGTTCTTGTGGCAAAGTCTATATTGGAGAAACCGAGAGAGCGGTGATCCAATGTATAACGGAACATTAGAGTAGTCAGGCTAAAAAATTTTACGCAATCAGCACTCGCTGAACATCATATCGGAACAGGACAACATTTTATTTGAGAAAACAACCGTTATTGCAAAAACTTACAGTATTTTTCCAAGAAAACATAGAGAAGCAATCGAAATCTTAAAACACCCTAATAACATCAATAGAGACAGTGAATACAACACCAATCCGATTTGGCTTTTCTTCCTCAATCGTGTACAAAAGTACGAAGTTTGCCAACTTTTTGTGAAGATTACAGTTCACTGCTTCAGGGCTGACCTGAAACTAAGTTATCAGATTATGTTGTTCTTATGTATTCTCTCTACGATGCCTGTGATTGGCCAGAGCGACTCAAAATGGAGACAGGACGCACCTTATTGGCGAATCAAGTCTTATTTAAAAATCGGGAGGCCGAAAGCAATATCGGATTAGTATTATAACCGCTGTCCTTATTGATGTTATTTGGGTGCTTTAGGATTTCGATTGCTTCTCTATGTTTACTTGGAAAAATATTGTGTTTTTTTGCGATGACGGTTTTTTTTTAATAAGACTCAATTGGCTAATCAGCTGCATCCTGTCTCCATTTGTGGGGCGCTCTGGGTAATCACAGACATCGCAGAGAGTATACATAAGAACAACATGACCTTATACCTCAGTTTCAGGTCTTCAACTCTTTTTTTAAATTGTTACTTTTCGTATAAATTAAACTAGTAGAACATTTTTTCGTCGGTATAAATGTAATCTTTTCAATTCAAAATTTATCTCCTTTCTCTCTTTAGTGTTCTCTTTCTCTATTTTCACTTCCGTCTAAGATTTCTCTTCAGCTTGTTCTTCTCCATCTGACCTAATTGAAATATTCGGTGTATCTTTTATTCCCATGAAGGTAATTATTTTAGTCTTTAGGTCGATCACACTTCGTAATTTCTCCAGTGCATCTATACCTAAGATGCATGTTTGAGATAAATTTGGAATGATTAAGAATTCTTGAGAGACTTTATCGCTTGGAAAGGTAATGTGTGCTTTAATTTTATTTATAATTTTTATCACGCGATCCCCTACGGGGCCTTTCACTGCCACATTTTCAATGGGTATAATTGTACCTTTGAGTTTTTCTTTGTTTTGTTATGATAAAATCTTCAGATAAACAACTTACTTCAGCACTAGTATCAATCATCGTGTTCGTTTTTATTTCCTGAATTTCTAGATTGATGCTGTAGCATTTTGATTTTTTAGTAGTTTTATTTTGTTCTTCCTCTGTTAGAGAATCCTCTCGAGGATTATACAATCCATTAATTGTATAAGTTTTTTGACACGCCGCTTCTCTTGAGTCGTATTTACTTAAGAAAGCGGCTCCTCCCAGTTTTCCAGATCGGTATTAATGGGATGGTTCTCTTTTATTTCATTTGTGTCCAGTTCATCTGCATCGAGGTTCAAATTTCTTACTCGGTATGCCGTAGGTGGTTGCCTTCGCCAATTGTTTCTATCCACATTGTGATGGTATCCGCCCCTTGCAGCTGGACGCTGGTGGTGACCGTGTATTGGTCCATTTTCCGTATTTACCTGCTGATCAGGTGCTGCGGCGTTAATGCCTCCTCCCTTAGTGCATAGCCCCCCCCCCCGCCTGGGTGTCCTATAGTACGGTAGATTGACACCTTAGTCCTCCATTTTTCTCGGTGGTTAATCTCTCTACTCCTCCTTTTTAGTATTGACACGTCCAATTTTGTCAAATGTCTCTAATAGGTCGACGAGCTGATCTACCTCTTGTACTCCTCTTCCGATGATTGCGCACTTAATTTCTTCGCTAAAGTGTCTTGATAATTTGTGTATAATCTCTTTATCTGAGATTTTTGGATCTAATTGTTTTGCCTCAGCATAAATATTGATAGCATATTCGGTTCTCGATAATTTCGAACTTTGCGTGTGATTTCCGAATTCTAAGCATTTTCTAATTTCATGTTGCACTGCCTCGCCCCAATATCTTGTAAGGAAGCGATTTTTGAAATCTTGCAGATTTTGGATTTCTGCTTTAATTATTTGCTACCCAATAGTAGCAGTCCCAGATAATGAGCACTCTATTAAGTAATGAGTCTCATTTTCTAGAGGCCTTACTGCTTCCCAGTACTGCTCTAATTGGTGTATGTAGGGAATTGGTTTGCCTTCCCCTGAGAATTGAGGTAAAATGTAATTTATTTGTGATCTCCGAGTGTCGTAAGTACCTTCAAAGCTTTTATTTGTTGAAGATCTTTGGGTTGACAACTCTTCTTGTCCATGATTATTGTTATTGTTAGGCCTAATCCTTTCGATTTCTTGGCGGATGTGTTCGAATTCTTCTCGATTTTGATTGTTCGTTTCTTCTTCTCTTGTTCTCCATTGTTGTATTTCTGTTTGTAATCTTCGGTTGAATTTTTCTTTTAAATTTGTTATCATTCGCGCGATTTCTGTTAGAGTGATTTCTTGAGAATCTTCTTCTCCTTGAGATTCTTGTAGATCCTCTTCTGCAGGTTCACTGAGCGACTTTCTTGTTCTTGGTCGCCCCATCTTCTTTTTCTGTTTAACACGAAAGAAAGTTAAAAAATGTTTGTTCACTTCTTTATTTCACTTCTTCTCACTTTGGCTGTTGACGGAACTGTTTCTTTTTCTCTTCTAGTAGAAACATTTCTAATGCCAGCATACTTTTTACTTCGTTCTTCCGACTTGTCGGAGTTTGTAAATATATCCGTTTAAACTCTCCATTTCCAAAAAGACGATCTAGGGCCTCTTGGGCACTCATTTTTAATACAATCTTATTTTCTCTTTCGACTCTCGTGTCCCACGTTCGGGTGCCCATGTAAGGTTCTGAGACTCATATATATATTTTAGAAAACTTAAGAGTACACGAGAGGAGAAATGAAGATGGTTTTTCGACACGATAAATGTTTTAAAATAGTAGGACAATTTATTTCCTTTAAAATACAAGTTTGTACTCGCCGTTTTTATCTAAGAACAATTTCGAAGTTCTGAACTTAGACTCGAAGGTCTTTAAAATATTCTCTTTAATATAACTCTCGCGGGCTAACCGGAGCTTCAAGAGCTAGTCTCTTTTACAAAAGATCTCCTTCCTAAATCGTAGTACCGAGGATAAAATCAACTCTAGATACTTACTAAGTAGCAGATAGTTAAACTGAGTCTCAACTTGGTTAGTGGGAATACAATTCCCACGCCCGTTCTCGACGTCAGCCACTACACTTTAGAAAATCTAAGTGAAGCTGGAGCGACGCTAGACAGACTTCAAATTAGACAAAAAGACCTAACACCCTAAAAAGAGCTATCCGAACGAGGGTGCCTATCTCTGTGAGTTCACATGAGATCTGGGCTGTACAACCACCCAGTCCATGCAATAATGCACACAGAGAATCAACTTCCTCTAGTTTCAGGGACTAAGGTTTATAATCTTAGCCCTGGGACTAGTGTAAAGCCAATTCACCCTCGCTCGCCAGCAAGCCCCCCCAATGTCAAATCGAGCTCAGCATCCCCTTTTTGAAGGGGATTTCCGTTTCACGCTTCCGCGCCTCGAGGAAAAGTGTGGGCGTGAGGCTTGCGACTGCGCTTTACACAGCGCCTTGTTACTGGGCCCGATTTGCACTTGGGTGTTAGGGGTTGCTAGTTGCAAGGGGATGGAGAGTTACCTTACAAACTTTACCAAATATCTGTTTATAGGTTTGTTTGTCAATATTATTTCTACGCGGACTGTGTCAGCTGAGCGTTTTTAAATCAAAAGTGTTTTTTTTTATTTAAAAAGTTTATTCCAAATAAGAACAAGTAAATAGTTATATTAAGCACAGTAAAACCTAAATCCAACTTTCTGTGTTTAAAAGGCAAGATAGAGGTTTCTTTTCGACTGGATTCTCGTTTATAATGTAGAATATCTAGCCAGACGCTTTTGGTTACTGCCTTGCATGACTTCATACATGATCCTGCACTAAGTGTGTTATACATCATAAGTAAACTGATGCATAAAATTGTTTTGCTAACATTATTACAAAATTTAGACACACGTATGTATTTAGAAAAGGACGAGGGTACTTTAGAAAAAGTAAAAAAGAGAGAAACCATGTGCTGATAATTTTAATCTACTAAGACTTTACCAACTATTTGTTTGCGGGTTTTTTTTGTCACTATCATTTCTATGGGGACTGTATCATTTAAGCGTGTTCAAATAAAAAGTGTAATTTAGATCTAACAAATTTATTAGAAATAAGAACAAATAAATAGTTATATTGAGCACAGTCAAACTTAGATCTACCTTTCTGTCTTGAAAGGGCAAAGATAGAGTTTCCTTGTTAATTGGATCTTCGTTTATAATGTAGTTATGTTGTATATGTATATGTATTATTAATATAACGCTTTTGTTGAAACGCTTTTGGCTACTGCCTTGTCTGTCTTTATACAGGTTCTTCCACTTAGAGTGTTATATTTTAATAGTAAAGTGATGCATGAAACTGTATCGCTAAAATTATTACAAAACTTAAACGCATGTGTTTATTCATATTCCAAATTTTTACAATTAACTTTGTTATCGCTTTTGTTTAAACTATTCTGAGTATAACTACTTTCGTATAATAATAGATTTAATTATAATTATAGTTACCTTATAGTAGCAGAGTCTGCAATTGCATTCTCTTATTGACCGAGCAATATTGACCGTTAATATGTCAGTATTCTCTGAATTCTTATCCCTCCATGGTAAAACTTTAAGTTTCTTTTCTTTCCTATTTTACAGATCGTAGCACAGTTACCCAAGTTAGGTTTAAACTCAGATAAGACCGGCAATGAGCTTGTTTTCAATTTGTTTCATAGTCGCAACCCTGATTTCCGTCTTTTTTTCTGAAAATTTTTTTTTCTAGATTTAAAGTTTTTCAAGTAATATTAAAGATTTCTTATGGATATCGTATTTAAAGCATTCTAGAAAAAAATGATGACGGATGTATTGCGTAAAATTATAAATAGATATAAATTAAAGAATTTAGGAAACCGATCTTTTTTACGAAGGAGTTCATTTTTGAAGCATCGCTGTTTACGAATCTGAAGCCAAATTTGCAAAATTCAAAATAGCAGATGCAATATGGCGGACAAGTTTTCAAAAAATTGAAAAATTTTCTTAATTTTCCGCGATAACGAATTTAAAGTGAGATTTCAAAAAGTTTAAATGTCGGATTTAACATTCTGGAGAAATTTTAAATAAATTATTAGGTTTTCGTAAAACTTTTTTGAAATAAAATTTAAAAAAAAAAATAAATAAAAATTTTTTGACTAACTAATGGATTTTCATGAAATTTTGCATTTATGCGTTTTCGGGTTTTTTAATTCAGAGCACCCAAAATTGGATACCCCAAAAATGCCCAAATTCCAAGTTTCGTGAAAATTAATTAATTCTAAAAAAATCTTCTGCCATATTGGATTCACTATTTTCAATTTTGCAAATCAGGCTCCGCATTATTAATCAGCGACCTAAAAAACCCCTGGCGGACAAGTTTTATGAAAATCCAACAAATTTTACGAAATTTGTTCACGATTTTAAATTCGCCATTTTTAATTTAAAAATTTTTTTTTAGATTTGAAATCAGTGTCCCTAAAAATCACCTGAGGTAAATATATCCGTGAGCTTAGTTTTATAAAAGCATGTATGCCGCAATGGGTTAAAGAACAATGTCCTAAATTTTAACATAACTTTTCTGCAGGTAACAGTTTTGAAGTTGATTTTGAAATACAAACTTATTCAATTTTTCCTAGGTCCTCTTGATGGAAATTTAAAAAAGAATGGAAATTGTTCATTTGATATTAATTTATATTATATAATTGAATAATAACAATATATAATATTAATATTGATTATAAGCACTTAATTACCATAAATAAACAAATGATTTAATTAATCAATCATTTAATTTAACTAAGCAAATTAATATATAAATGTTAAATAAATAAGGGCGTTGCAGACTAATACTCTTGCACTTCAAAACTCTATTTTCATTTTCGTGATATCTTTATTTTTGATGGAGATATCATTCATTGAAGTTTATTACTTTATCATCCAGCAATTTAAAGTACTAAAAGTGGGCACTTTAGGAAATCGCAATAATATACTGGAAAATGATTTAATTTGATTTTAATAGTAAAAATTAAAACTCAAAATTAATTTCAGTTGAGCTATACCCTTAAAACCACCCCTAATTAGGGGTTAAAAATTTAAAAAAATTTATCTCCGCTTTTTATAAAATTTTCCATCTTTATTCACGATGTGTACACCTGCAGGTCACAAAGAGTGTCTTCAAGAATTGTCAAATCATTTCAACCCCCGAAGCACCCCTTACTCGAGGGTTGAAAATATGAAATATCTATATCGCGGCTTTTATTGAAATTATGTAACTACGTTAAAAAAGTGTAATTTTTTGGGTCACAGAACGTATAAATAAGGGTTCCTGATCCTCATTAGTGCATGAATTACCCCTAGAAGAGGGGTTGCAAAATTGAAAAATTTATATCTGCAATTCTTATGGAATTCTCCAACTGCTTATGAGATATATCAATCAGTATGACTTGAAATACTCATGAAAAAATCACCGACTCGTTTCAACCCCGAACAACCCTAAATCAGAGGTTGATTAATCTATTTTAATAATTTCTGAGTTAAGGTTTGATAAATTGAAATATTTACATTTTGGCTCGTTATAAAAATTAAAAGATTTGAGATCTTTTAATTTTTTATAAATATTACTAAATCATTTTGACTCTCAGAGATAAAAATCCCAGAATTATTTTAACATCTGAAGCACCCGTAATCGCGTGTACACAATTTTTAATATTAACATAATTTTTTTATTTTTAAACTTATGCACCTGCTTCAGGGTTCAACATGATTTTGTAATATTTATAGACAGTGTTTGAGATCCTTTAATTTTTATAACGAGCAGAAATATAAATATTTTAATTTATCAACCCTTAACTCAAAACCTATTAAAATAAATTGACTAACCTTTAATTTAGGGTATTTTCGGGGGTTGAAACGAGTCAGTTATTTTTTTACAAGTATTTCAAGTCCTACTGGTTGATATATCTCAAAAACAGTTGAAGAATTTCATAAGGAATGCAGATAAAAATGTTCTAATTTTGCACCCCTCTTTTAGGGGTATTTAATGCACTAATGAGGATCAAAGACCCTTATTTATACTTTCTAAGACCCACAAAATGACACTTTTTTAACGTAGTTACATAATTTCAATAAAAGCCGTGATACTGATATTTTATATTTTCAACCCTCGAGTAAGGGGTGCTTCGGGGGATAAAAAGATTTGATAATTTCTACAGACACTCTTTGTGACCTGCAGGTGTACACATCCAGAATAAAGGTGGAAAATTTCATAAGAGGCGGAGATCTATAATGTTTTATTTTTCAACCCCTATTAGGGGTGGTTTTGAGGGTAGCGCCCAACTGAGATTATTTTCAAGTCCGTATTTTTACTATTATTATCAAATTAAATCATTTTCCAGAAAATTATTTTTGAGGCCAGATTTTGATTAGGCGCACCAAAAACCTTTGAGTAGGCATGGTCGTCTTTCTAGGTTTTTTTCTTTGTCGGCCTGTGTAATTTATGCTTATTATTTATTAAAATATTCCTAATTACCACAATAATTTTAAAAATCCAGTGAAAACTTATTCTTGAGCTTTATTTTCAAATATCAATTTTTTTAAAAAGATCCTTCTGATCAATGTGAGTGAAAAATTTAATACAAAAAAAGTAACAAGTGTAAAAAAAAATTTAATAATACAAAAGCTGCTAAAATTTATATGTAGCTGAAACCGATGGTCGCAGTAAAACATACAAGAATTTTCTCATCTCCTTTGGCGAATATTTGTTACAATTTAAATAGAATTAAGCAATTTTCAATTTGTGAATAGTTCTAATTTTTTCAAATAACTACAACGAAATGTTCTCTATTTATGTTCCTTGAGTTTTATTTAAAAATTTTTTTTAAATTCTTAGCTACATAACTTTTATCAAATTCGAGATAAACAAATAATGAAGCTCAAGACGTTTGTTATGAAGTCTATAACTGTCTCAATGTTATCGGACGAAAAATATCAATAAACACATTTTAAACTTTATTACTAATAAGCTCGTCCATACGAACTTATAATTTTTGTATTTGTGATTTCTTAGTAAAAGGAGAAATGATCTTAACATTGCATTTTATTTAAAAAGTATTTGAAAGCCTTGAAAAATGTATAGAATAAATACGGTTATGATATCAAAATTTTAAGGAGATAAATACAATTAGGGCGTGATTGCACTAAAAATAATCATTCTTATCTCTACAATATACAATATTATTTCTCTTCTTGCACGATCAAAACGAGTGGAGGGGAAAACAAAGATTGCCTAATTACGAAACAAATATTCATTTATCAGTACCTAATGTTTAAAGAAGTCGATCCGCCTTTGCTTCTATTTTAGAGAATTTAAAATTATTGCTACATAATTTATCGATTCTGCTTTACCAAGCGTTCTAGTAACATAACTTTATGCAACAAATTTTACATTTCTGTATTTTTAAACAGAGAAAATTCAAGATGGTTGAAAAAAGATGACAAAGCGCGAGAGAAAATGTATTTGTCGGACTGTTATATTGTTATTTATTTTTATGGTAACTCGCTATACGTTCTACAATAATAGGAATTTTGCAATTAAAATTTAGGAAAATATGCACCATCAGATAATGAAACTATCGGTATTTATAGAATTTTAATTAGTTATTACTAAAAATTTACAACGATTTTTATTGTTCTCTTGGCGCAAATTAGACATTGAAAGTTTCAAACGTTTCGGGAATCGAACGAATTTTCAGAAAATCAAAATTAATGGTCACCTAAACTTTTGTTAGGATTCAAGAAAATTTTTTAAAAAATATTAGGCAGTTATCTTTTATAGTTTTGAAGTCACAATTGATTTAATATCTCAGCGCTGTCCCGTACTTGTGCTAGCTCGTCCTACAATATAAACGGCTGTATAACAGCGGACGATTAGAAGGTCAAGCCCACAACCAAAATAATAAAGAGGACATTATAATTTAGATTTGTTTATCATTCCCAATAAAAAAATTGCATGAATTCTTTATAAATAATTTAAGAATTTTCATCACTGTCTTCAGTGTTGTCTTCGGCAGAATTATTTTTAGTAAATTGCGAAAAATAATTTTCAAAGAATTCTTTTCCAGGGGCGCTTAGCAAATTAAAAAGACTTTTCACATCTTTTATTTTAGCCGATTTTCATCCAATTCGAGCTCGAAAACTTCTTGGAAGATCTCTTAGTTTAAGATTAGTAGTAAACAAAAAATTTTAGCTTTCATTTCAAGGGAATCTCTACATTTTAACTTTCCGCGGTGCTGATGATAATCTTTGAGGTCACAAAACTGTTTGTAAAGTTTTTCTTGATAAGCAATTGGAACTTTTTTTAAACATTTTTCTCGGTAGCAAGCTTTAGTAAATTTCAAAATTCTCCCTGGGTTTTCTTTTTCTTTTACACCGTCCCTTATAGTTTTAGACTTAGTAATATATTCCTTTCCCTACAATATAAGACATAAGTTTTGTAAACTTTTTGATTAAAAGAAACGTCTATTCATTGAGTTCCCTCCACATCAAATAAAAAATAATAATAGGATATTAAAATTTTATCAGAAAAGTTAGTTTTTAATTTTCTCTAATACTTTTAAGTGGTGCCTTATTTCGGGAACATTTTTTTCTTATTCTTTAACCAATTTTCTTTACACCTATTTCTTTTCCTGCTCCCAACCATATTTAGGTATTTTTTTTTTATTTTAAGCAAACCTAAACTATCCTAAACAGAACAATATATGCTAACACTATTTTACAACATTGCTTCTGTGCTTTATGTTCGTTAGGAGAAAATCAAAATAAGAATTTTCTCTTTTGTTTTGGTGGCCAGCTTGATCTTCCAATCGTCCGCTGTTATACAGACGTTGATATTGCAGGACGAGCTAGGGCACGCAGAAAACCGATTTGAATAGTGGTTTTTTGAGTCCTTCCATTATTAAATCAGAAATTATACCAGAGGGAGGGGCTCCCAGAAGGTAATTAAAAATTTGTTTATAATTAATAATAAAAATAATGAAAAACATATCCTCTCTCCTTTTAACAATGCGCAATGCTTTTAACACAATGTTTTTAACATGCAGTCATGGTGAAGATGAGTGCTGCCCATAATTTGATTTATATTCTAAAACCTTTAATGCATTGCATATCCAGGAAGAAGTACCATAATTGTACTTTCACTGTATTTTATTAACTTTTCACCAAAGTTCAATAATGCTTATCTTAACTCAATAATTTAACGACACATGTAATTAGAATAACACAAAACAAAACACAGAACATCTAGTATTATACCACGTTTAGTGAATCAAAACCGTCATTCAATCAACCCACTATTATAAAGTACTAATATTTTGGAATTCCAATTTGAAAAAACGTAATTTCATTTAACTGCAGTGGAGCTGAAAAAAGTAGGGACTAATCCTTAAGTGATTGTAGTTACTAATATACAGAACATGTTCAAAAAATTGAAATATTTGTATAATAAAAATGGATTGTATAGAAATTAGCTTTTAATTTTTTTGCGGGAATAAACTAACCGGCATGCTCACGCTGGGTTCGTCACGCAGGCCAATGTATTTGTCCCTGTATGGCACGCGCCCGTCTCTTATCTTTTTCTAGTACTTTCATTCTCTTACCTTCTAGAAAACAACGAATAAACCGTTCTTATTTTAAGAGTTTAATTGTATAAAAATCAAAGTTTTAGAAACTTTAAAATAGAAACTTAAAAAATCTTCCCCTGACAAAGAATTAATTGCGAAAATTTAATTTTTAATTAATAACTATACATTCATTTGAAGTCAAAAACATAGTATATCTATTCGTCGATGTATTAAAAAATGAGGAAATTGTGAAAAATTGAGGAATCTTTTTATAATGCATAAAATTGCTTTTAGTATTTTATAATGCATAACAAAATAATTCCACACATATATGCCATCTAATTTTTATAATTTAATGTTTATTGAGAGTTTAGCACCTGAAATCATTAATTTTCGACAACAAGATATAAGAATTTCTAACAAAATGGATGCGGTTTAAATCATAAAACGCGTTCGGAAATTTATTTTTTGCATTTGGAATGCTTAAATGAAACTTGTTCAAAAAGATCTTTTTTAGGACGCAATATTTATATGAATCTTCATATTCTGAGTTTTCTACTTAATGAAGTATAGTTAAAGATTAAGTTTTTAAAGCTCTGTAGGCTTTAAAGTACACAGTCTCATAGTGAAATAAAATAATAAAATAAATAAAAAACTAAAATACTTTTAAAGACATTTTTCTCTATCTACAGTTGTTATGCTAAAAATAGAATTTTGGTTTTCATATTATTTTTTATGGTTAAAACACAATATCCAGTAAGTCTTTTTTCAGATTTTTACATATCTCACGTCTTTAGGAATATTATTCAAATTTTCGATTTTCTCCATATTACTTACGATAAATAAAAACAAAAATACGATTGCTATTGGAAAATGTTAGGAGTTTTTGTAGGATTTTTCAAAAGCTATAATTTCTCTTTGATACTTTCTTTTTGTATTTTGCCTCCTTTGGTTCAAAACTTAAATGTTTTGGTCTCAAATTTTGGACAATTTTAATATACTTTCTCAATCATAAATGGTAAATATGTAATAAATTATTACAAATCTTGTATCTCTTTTTTGACTAAATAACTTTTTATGTCAATTTTTTTCTGTATCTTTTGCCATTTTCCACAAATTTTTAACTTTTATTTTGAATGCCCCTTTTATGATTAAAACCAAAACTACGTGTCACATCAATCAGTGATTCATAACAAATTTGTAGCTATTTTTAGGTAATAATTTTTGTTGGATCATTTTTTTTCGTATCTTGTCTCGTTTTTCCACAAATTTTTTTATTTTTTTATTGGTAATGTTATTTTTCATGAATGAAGCAAAAAGTACGCTTCCTATTCAGAAGTGATTATTAAAGAATTTATAGATCTTTTTTAGGATCACACATTTTTCTCAATTTGTCTTTTTTCGTATCCTGCATGTGTTGACCACAAAATGAAATTTTTATTTTATATTATTTTTTATTCAATCAATACCTTATTATCATTTTGTTGTTAGGGTTCATTCTCTCGACTTCTTTTTCATATCGTGCGTTGTTGAGTTTAACATTTTGATTTTCAATTGATTATTAAAATTTTGAAAACGTTATAACACGGAGACTTTTGTTTTCATCGAAAAAAGTAATAAGATAAATTTTTTGGCTTTGTAGACACTATGACTGGCCGTACATCAAATTTTTAAATATAAAAATAGGTCCCAAAATTTTTTTAAATGCTCTGTCTTTTTAAATTTTTATCCAAAATGGCTGGTTAAAGTACTCGTCCTTTCTTTTAGGACCTAAAATAAGTGTGCCAAATATAGAATTTATACGTATATTTTGTCTAGAGTTATCGTGTTTCTGGATGGATGGCCGGACCGACAGACAGAGAGCCAGACAGACATAATCGCAAAAATTTGATTTTTAGGTTCAGCGGATTTTGAAACGTGCAGATCTGTTGAGAAACCGTACAGTAAATTTTTTTTAATCTTCTGAAACTTTCTCAGTTATGAATAATAAGAATGTAAAAAATGAATGTTTAACTAACATGATGATTCTCTAAACAAATAAATTAAAATTTCAACAAAGCAGTTCGATTATTAGTTAAATTTTTAACAAACAAAAACATTAATTTTTAGGCGAAAATGTAATAGTTAATATTTCAATCAAAAGATGAGTCAAATGACCTTTAAATTTAGACATAGTGACCCTGAAAACATATAATATTATGTATTTTGAAATAAATTCCTTAAATTTGTACTTTTTTTTTTTTAAATAATATTCAATACCTATAGGAATTTTTCAATTTTGAAGAAAAGTAGTGTTATCAATTTAAAGTTGAAGATTGCTCATGATAGTTGAAGATTAATCGTTTTTAATTTACGATAAAAAATTCATTGCATTTTTTTAAAACTTCCAAAATTCTTCATTCTTGTGTTTAAAAATCATTGGTGTTATTTACTGGGATTTATTATGCTTGTTATATTTGAAAGGTACTACAAACAATTCCATAAAAATTGAGAAAGATTCCTCCATTTTCCAGAATATGTTCTTTTTTACAATAAAAGGTCGACGCAGTCAGATTCGGTTAATGTGGCCTTTATTTATATGTAAATTTATCAATACTTCACTAACATTAATTAAGTAATGCTACTTTAAGTCTCTATTTTTATCCTAACCTGGTAATTATGTTTTATTCTATTTCGGGGTTAAATTATATATTGTTTCCAGATAAATAATAAAACCATTATTCGGGCATTATACCCGACATTGTTGTTCGACTGTTAGTTACAATTTTCATTAGAAAAAAAGAATGAAAAAAATGGCACGCACGCTTGAGGTTCGAAGTAGTAGGTCCAGTCAGCCATCCCCACCGCGAGGCTGCGATCCAATCGTCACCACTTGACCATTGAGTGCACCAGCCGCCGGGCCGACGAGAGTTTCGCGCCAGGCTCCTGAGAGAAGCGAACGATGAGTTCGATTAGTCGGTTGTTTAAGAAAACCAGGAAATAAGATTTTCCACTCTGTCTGCTTTTCTAAGTAGATAATTTCATTAGTTTTCTCACCCACGAGTTATTTTGGAATTGAGTAATAAACTCTGTCAACCGCAAGTGATCCAATATAGGTTTTCCTTTATCGTTTCCTTTCCTCTTGTGACTTTGGAAACAGCAGCAGATCTTCAACTGATGCACAGGATTTGTCTTTACCCTCATTCCTTTTTTCTGTTCTCGATGCTCGCGGAAGTGCTATCAAATTAGTGAAGATGAGTGCAATGTAGGTTTTTTTAACGGACAGAACAAAGGAATGGTATGTTGGTTTTGAGGCTGGTGACTTACCGGTTGGCCTTCTGGTCAAAGGATAACTTCTTTTCGATAGATAAGAGGATGGTCTGTTTTGGGTTGGCCTTTTGTTCTACTGAAAAGAATTGGTAGGCTCGTCTTTCTTTTTTTTCTTCTTACGGGGTGCGAGGCTTGATTTTCTCTGAAAAATGGCCTTCCGCCTCTGAGACGAGAAGAACGGCGACAAAATCAAACATAGGACAGATCTATTCTTAATACCTTTCTCGGTGCTACGCTTTCAGTCTCTCTCTCTCTCTCCCTCTCTCTTCTCCAAAGCAGCGATCCTGCAAACCGAATCACGCCGTTGCCTTAAATAAATTGCCCTGCTTCCGCAGGAAGTCGATTGTTCACCAGAGACTTTCTGTCGTCTCTACTGGACTCTCCACCAACCAAACGTTTCACAGAGTTGGATACTTTTTGACGCAAACTTTACTTCTGAATGCACTTTTGTCCATCTTTTTTTCAAGAAACATCGCTTCCTACCAAAAATAAGGTCATCACCGAGACGACTTCTCTCTAGGCCACCCCTCTGGGTTGGTGAGCTTGTCCAGCGGCTACCTCGCTTGGATCTTTAAACGCTTTTCTGCTTCCTTTCCTAACCCCCCTCCCCCCAAAAATACAAAAATTTAACGAAAAGAGGGTCCTCGGATCGTCAGCCAACGCAACATCTCCCAAGACCCTCGGGGTCAACCCCATTCAGGCCTGTCCTTTTCCTCTCTTTCTGTTTCAGCACGCTACTAAAGACTCATTACATTCTGCCCCCCACTTTCGCTAGCAGTATATCCACCTCGAAAGACTTCAGGTGCGAGGGGCAGATATCAAAATTAATTATTTGGTGTTTGCGATTTTATCTTTCCTTTTATTTTTTTTCCGTTATGTGTTTTTGATAAGTTTAGCTTGTTTAAAACTGATGTTTTAGTAAAACTTCCTCTGATATAAAATTATAATTACTACCTACCACGAATAAAAATCGCAAACTCAAACTTATCTCTTTTATGGGTACAATGAACGATTAGATATTCAACTCATAACGAAAATTAATACCTAGTACAAAACTAATTTCCAAATAGTCTTTCAAATACATTTTCGGATATTTTAAAGTCAAAATTAATGTCTGAAGACGACTTGGAGCATAATTTTTATTCAAATTGCATTTATTGACATTTTTAGAATTCTCAAGAAGATGAGAAATGTACTATAAGTCAAATGCCGTAACTATTTGCTTTGTGGTTGACTTCGGAAATCCATATATATTACTATTTTTTAGTAAAATCTTAACAGTACAAAAAAAAATTTCATTTTTTTTAAATATGCGCTAAACGAAGAAGACCAGCAGCTAAAGTTCAATGTGGGAGGAGTTCTACGATCATTTCTTTTTACTCTTTGATAGTTTCGAAATTGTGATGTCAAATTTTTGGAATTTGACGTTTTTCATAAAAATTACTGCCATTGTATCATTTTTTAATTTTTTAAGTATTTTCTTTATATTATATGACTGGCTTACAAATCTGTCCTTAAAAACACGAGTCTGTCTAAAGAAATATATATTTTATTATCTTTGTTAGCATTTTTATACATGACGCAGAAATATATACAAAAATACTTTTATCGCAGTTTTTACTCTTATTTTAATTATGCTAAAGGTTCAGTGCAGAATAAGTATAGCAAATATGGAAAATTTGGAGATCTGGTATCAATAATCTCTCTCCTTCCATACACCTATTTTGAAGAATAAATAAAGCGAGTCATTACATAGAAGATAAAAGTATATATAACAGCCATTTAGGGAGTCACCTTTCATACGCACTTCTTCAAAAATCAGTTTGCCTTTACATTGCTGTTATTTCGATACTAAAGAATGGCAATTACTATTGCCAGTCTGCTCCTGACGCTTGTGAGTTTTCTTTATTTTAACGGTGAGTATATTGTGATATTGTAATTATGATTGATACAAAATATTATACATAGTTTTGACTATGTTCAGTTAAAAATATTCAGTTCAAATTCTACATTCATAAAGGAAACATGTCCAAAACATTTCCAAACATGTGTCGACTAAAATAAATGAATATGTGAGTTTTTAAAAAATGGTCAAATGTGCTGAAATGAAAAACGAGAGTCAAAATAAGTCCCAAAAAATTGGTATTTCCCATTTTGTCGATACTTATTGATTTTAGGAAAAAATTGCAAAAAACTGTTCAGAGAGCTTCTTATTTTCGTGATTTTATTATTTTAATGTGTGCCAATCTTCTGTACATAAGGGGCTCATCCTTATTTCGAAAATTTTTCAGGGGAGCGCAAAAAATGTTAATCGAGTACGTCTTTACTTTTGAGTAACTTTGTTGCATTATTAAAAATAATAAAAAAAAATGTTTTTACTTCCTTAAAAAGGAAGTAATGTATGACCGTTCGGACAATACAAAAAGCGATTTTTTGAAATTAGGTGGGTTAGCCCTTATACTTCACGAACAATTATATGTCTAACAGACATTTGTTTTCGACGAAGTATCATTCTAGTCCCTACTGCATACTGTTTTCCCTTCCCCTACTACACTTTTCATAACTTTTCCTTTCTAACGCCTACTCTTTCGCCACCGGTCTATTCCACACCAAAACACCTAACGGTAGATTTGAGTAATTTTATATGAAAAGTTCAAGGACCCCAAAGTGACAAGTGGGTAGTTGTTGTAATTGGTGTCAACAATCCATTTTTCATGAACTTAAAATGATCCCTGAAGCAAGTTAAAGTGCTTGAATGTTATTACTAGAACGGTAATGTTAATGCTTATTCTTCTTTAGTACTTATCAATAATGTAATTATTTACTTTATCGATCAATAATATTATTATTTAAACAGTTGAATAATTAACAAAATGATCTTCCAACTCAGTATAGATGTGTTTTCTTTAAACTAAATTCATGTTTCTTTGTTTACGTCAAGTGGCTAAAATGGTGTGTACATTTACTTGACTACGCATACCTACATAGATTCTTCTATTTCATAATACAAAACGAAATAATCTTACAAACTATTTTAATATCATTATGCAGACAAATATTTTTGAGTTGTATATATTATTATTTATAATATTGCCGGTTTGTATCTTAATATCGCAGTGTGAGCATCAAAATTAAATCATGTCTTGTACTTTTAGTTAGTGGATAAAAAATGAAACCAGTACCTCAAATCAAAGTGCGTGTGACGTCGCACAGTATTTGTCGTTTACAATTGAGACTCCGAATTCTGTAACCACGCATAAAATTTGCCTAGCCGCTTCAGGCCACTCGAGTTGGCCCCTGATGACTTTGAAAATCAGTTTTCGAAAATTTAACTTTTTAAACATATAAAATACATTTTGTAAAACCGCATGAATAGAGTTCGTAGACAATCTTATAAATAACATAATAAATCGATACAGTATTATAGATATTAAATAAACATTACGGCTAATTTCTAATGATAAAATAAATTGGAAAACTTAGATCAACTATTTTCCAATAAATATTTCAGTCTTAAACTATTCTATCTACAGTACATTTATATTTTGTTTCCAAAATTTGTTAGACTTAGCAATGTGGCTACCTCTTTTGATTTCATAAATCAAGTTAAAGGGTGAATAATGCGCTTGTCGAATTTATACTGCAAACATTCTTAATATTTTCAATTTGTTACTCAATACAAAAATCAAAATTATTTTCTCTAGTTTACAGCAGTTTGCATATAAAAAATGCCATAAATATTACTTTTGCAAATTTTCACGAAATGAAAATAATAAATAAAATAATCTTCAAAGTCAATAAATTATTTTTTATTCACTTTCATAAGTAATGAAATTTTTATCTTTTTAAAGGAAGTGTACGTACAAAGTCCTTGTTTTTCTTTACTTTGCTAATATTATTAGCCCTATTCTCTTTGTTTCTATTTATTTTTCTACTTCCAGTTAGAGTTTCTAGCAAACTCAAAATTCACTTTTTTAGTTATTTATTTTCAATATTTACAGATTTATTTGCTTAGGAACATTATCTTTCTAATGTACGCCTATTTCAAGGACATTGGATAAAAACATAGTTGTATTCTAACGGGCTAAATAGCCTGGTGCAACCGGGCTCCGAAGTTATCGCCCCTCACGTGCTCGTTCTATGCTATTTGAATAATCCTATTTTGTTAACGAATAATTCAATTAGGGTAAAACTTTTCAGAAAACTTAATTATATCCTACTAAGTATTCTTCTTGCTGAAAGATTGGGCTTACTCAAAATTCCCTCGATAAACGAAGCGTTTGAAAATTGTCTAACGTTATTTTGATACGGATTAACAAAAAATGTATAACTTTTTTCTTTAACAAAATAAATCAATTTTAAGTTGCATATTATCTTAAGGACAGTCAGAAGGATATTGTGTTTAATTTTTATCTTAAAATATGAAGAAATTTGTCTTTCGGAGCGAGTTGAAGTGAGAATATTTAGTAAATTTGCTGGTCTGAAAAATGGAGTTTTTTTAATTTTTTACAGTAACGGTAAAAGATACAACTTTTTTGTCGAAAGAAAAAATATGCGCCATGAAATTTTTTACAAACTAATGTTTTAAGAAGTTCAGTTTTCGAAAACTGATTTTCAACTCATCAGGGGCCAACTCGAGTGGCCTGAAGGGGCTAGGAAAATTTTATGCGTGGTTATAGAATCCGGAGTCCCAATTGTACTTGTTGTGTAAAGAGAAAAAAAAGTGCTTTTTGAAATAACACGTACACTTAAAAAATTAATCAATGAGCATGTCACTTATGACAGCAGCGATGAACGAATGCTGAAAGCACTATGTGCGAATTGCTAGCTGATAATACTCGATCAAGTTTTGGAAAGCCGTGTTCTTGTGAATTATATATTATAGTAAAAGATTAAAGTAAATATAATTTTTAAGAATCTCTGCTACAATCAATAAAAAAAAATCAAGGAAAAAAATCTGCAAATAACAAATGTGGGAAATGTTTATCAAGTATCGCATAAGGTAAACGTCTTAATTGTACAAAAAAGGAATTATTGCAAAAGGGGAATTCATAATCAGATCAGAAAATGAAAGAAGACTTGGTGTGTACTGTAATTACAAAAAAATCTACCGAACAAACACGTCACAATAGTGATTCGATATCTTTATCAAGAGAACAAGGTAGACCAATGGTTGTTAATGTTTCACGAAACAGGAAAAAAAGCTAAACAACGGATGATATCCGCTAAAAATTTATCAAAAATTAGTACTAATTTTGGTTAATAAACTAACACAACTTTAGGAATCGCTAAATCACTTTGAAGTGCAATGAAAAAAAGAAAAATATTTTAACCTAATCTAAAAGCTTTCAAAGCTTTTAATCATTCACTTGACTCCCATTTTGGTGCAACAATATGCCGGTTATTGGTAATTAGCTCTCAAACGGAAAAACACGCCAAAAGAAGAATATTTTGTATTTTGTAAAGATGTTGAAGAACTAATCGATGGTGTTAAGGGATCTCGTAAAGTAGATGAAGCGTACATTAAAATTGGTGCAGATAGCACCAATTTCAATAAATGCTTTTTGATAGGTGTAACTCAATTTCCCAAAGAGAATCATGATAATTTATCAGTTTTGTGGGACTTACTAAATCTAAAGGAAGAAATCTCAAGGTTCCAGCGGATCTAAAATTCTTGAATATATTGATTAGACTGATGTCTTACATCTGTTCATACTCGTTCACTTGATGCACCCCTCATAAAGACTGCTTACACGCTATAGGCGTGTTGAGAACAATTGCGAGTAGCATTGAACATTTTAAAGCTTGGAAATCAAACGGAGATGAAAAAGAAGATTATCATAAAATATTAAAAAAATTGTTGCAATTCACTGATAGTTTCATCAGAAAATTCACGATTGATTAAAAAATGGTGTAAAATATTGTTAAACAAAGTGGATTTTTTACGTGAAATTAGCAACACAACCTGTAATTTTTCTTGTATGAAATTTGTTACATGTTTTGACTTTGAGAGGTTGTACATCCTTGTTTTTCAAAAAAAAAAAAAAAAATGATTGGGGTTCTACTCGGAGCAAGCTGTGAAATCAGCTCATGCAAACTTTTTAAAAATGTGGGTCAAGTATAAAAGTGAAAAAGACACATCTGAGGTATGCAGAAAATTTACTTGAAGTTGTTCGCCTATATAATAGTAGACACCTTTAATTGACAAACACTTAAAGTTTAAAATTCACAAATCTATTTAATTTCAATTTTTGTTGTTTACCTTAATAAATTATGCTATATTTTCATTAAATATTATGCAATTGTAAGTTTTGTTAGTTTAAAACGTGCTAATATACTTGCTATATATACTCAAAGTGTAAGTATCTGCAATAACTTTCATATTAAATTATTCAGCTTTACAATGACCTACTTTCCTTGTTCCCCTACTTTTAATGCCCCACTTACTTCTTCACCCCACCCCTACAACTCCACTTCCACTTTTTTATACAACATCCTCTACTACACCTCCCCCTATTTTCCGAACCATTCCCACTCCACTTCTCCACTATTCTCTTCCCTCTACCACCACTCACTCTTCCACCTCTTTAATTATCAACCATCCTAACGACTCCCCTCCAGGAAGACAAGTACGAAAAACCCAGAGTGGGGCAAAAAATGTTTCTATGAACAAATTAGTCACTAGAGCTTATAATTTTGATACGCTTCAAGAATCTGTGTCATAAAAGGCAGTTAACTAAATTTTTGTGTTTTTCATCATATTTATTTAAACAAATAACATTTTTATCAGGTTTCAAAAAATCGTACTTATTCTGGATTTTCATCAGATTTTTTCTGAATTTTTATTCAGGAACGAAGTCGTTGAAGAGCCACATTGCTAAGATATACATTTGCGTAATAATTTTGCTTACAATAATAATAATTACTTTGAAGAAAAAATAGTAACTAGGAATTGTTCTTACGTATATCGAAACAACAAATTAAAAATAAAGTCTCCAAATATTTTAAATCTTGAAGTAGCACTTTCATGAATCAATTTTAATTTAATTAAAGAATTATTGTTTATTTAAAATTTTTAGCACTACATGAGACGATGACCTAGCATTGGTTGATATTGATGACACAGCAAAGGAATTTTAAAAATAGAATTCTTTCCTAGAGAAGTTTTTAAATTGATTATTGAGTTTATATTTTAAAGATAACATTTTTTTCAACTAACACTTAAAAGTATAGTGCTTTCTTGAGCTAATTGCACACCAAGCGAATGATAGCAATATTATCTTTTATTAAATATTTAGAAAGTAAATGATCATTCATTTGTGACTTTTTGCAAAGCTGGAATAGATTCTACTGTTTCCAAATTTATCATTGCTTTGCGATTATTATAGATAATTTGTTTTTAATTAAATTTTGTCTGAAAATAGAACTTCTTCATTCTGCTGGAAATCAAACCACGGAACATTCAATGTCGGTGGAATGCTTTTTCCATAAGCTGTTAAAATGATTGAAATAAAAATCCTTGAGCTATGAATTAAAAATGGTTTTAATTAAATTTTTATGAGAAAAGATCTCCTTCGCTTCGATGAGAAGCGAACCTCTAAGCTTTTATTTGCCGGTCGAGTGGTATTCCCTCAACCTACTAGAGCGATAAGAAGAAAAGTCACTGTGTGGATCGATTCCCAGTGAAGCGATGGAGCAGACCTTTTTTCATAAAAATAAAAAAAAAAAATTTATTTTATAGGTTCATCTAATCTAAAGATTAGTTAATAATTTCTGTTATTCCCTGATGATAATATATATTCCTTGAAATATTAAAAAGGAATTGTATCTCAATTGTGTAGCAAATAATTATTGGCTTCTAAAGGTTTTTTTGACTTTATTATAAATACATAAATAAACTGTATTATTATTCACAGAAGAACAAATTTAAAATACGGAGAGTAAGATTATTGAAGCGAAAAATAGTTACTTTAAGAATTGAGGAAGAACTTCTGACAATAACAATATTTTTATAACGACCGCAATAGTCTAAAAGAATTTAAAGGTGGAAAGCTTCTCCACCTTTTTACTTTAATTATTTAAGCAGTTACAGAATGCCTGTAATGAAAAATATTTCTCCTAACTTTTATCAAATGCAGAATAAAGTTCCGAAAATAGAAACTTTTCGTGCGTTGTTAGGAAAACGAAAATTTAAAAATTTTCTGAAAGATTGAAAAATGATTTAA
Source organism: Druon quercuslanigerum (assembly GCA_010014905.2). Taxonomy (NCBI): domain Eukaryota; kingdom Metazoa; phylum Arthropoda; class Insecta; order Hymenoptera; family Cynipidae; genus Druon; species Druon quercuslanigerum. Next base: position 24,738 of record JAAAKG020152722.1, read on the forward strand.
TGAACAAACATTGTTCCTATCATTTGCGTGTTGTTCTACTAATTATAAAACCTATTACATTTGATAATTTAGAGATGATATTAAAATATTTAATTCAAGTATTTAGCGCTTTAAATTTTATACATTAAAAAAAAAAATTTATTAGTATTTGACAAATTTTTGTTTCGAAATCCAAATGCAAATTTTTTAAGAGAGTCTAAAAAATATAAAAAAAAAACACTGTTTCAAAATTTCTCTCCATCTGAATATATGCTTTCAAAAATCATAAAAAAAGTGTCGGCTCTGATTTTGTTTTGTAGAGTACAGGTTTTCCTAGCAATAATTAAAAGCTTAAAACAGATTTTTATGGCCTACCTTATTCCTAGTTTGCAAAAAATTTATAAATGTAAATTTTTTTCCCTACAAATTTAGGTGCTGCTTCTCAGTTCATTCAGGTTAATATGGACGATCACTCTGTTTTCTATGGTTACCTCGAAAGAATGTATGGTATTCCCGAATGGATAAAGAGACGGACACATTGTGAAATTTTTACGCAGTATGCAGCTGTTGTAGCATTTGGACCTAGCTTAGTTTTTCAGTTGACAGATAGACAACTCCATCAGGTCCCTTATGTGGCCGGTCGTCAGACATTGAATAATCTTCATCCAAGCGAAGTTAAGGTAAATTGGGGATACCACGAATTTAAAAACTCTGCGTTTCGGGATTACCGGGGACAGGATCCAGACTTGAATATACCTAACAGATTGTACATAACAATACAAGGCACTAGAACTGTTCTGTATGCTGACCTGATACCCGAAACCGATTTCTATTAACATGTCAAAAAAAATGTTGGAAAGCAATTTCTTGAAGACAATAAACGATTACTTCGACGACATTGTGAGGAATAGATTATTTAAAAAATACCCAATCGTAAGTTTCAACGAAAATATAGATTTTGTGAAAGATAGCCCTGCGATTGTACAGGCCTGAAATAACTTAATAAATTTGAAAAACACTTTTATGTTTTACAGTTTACACTAACTGTCCTATTCCCATCCTTTCCCTTTTGGCAGAAAATGCAAGTTCTATCATAAAATCAGTTGTCCTGCCAAATGTCAGATATATCAAAAAATAGTTACCCTATGATTTTAATAATAATAATATTATAACAGGTGTCATGTCATGTAGTATAATAGCAAGCGACTATCGATAATCAGATGGCCCTGCAGAGTATTAATTGTACGAGTAATTCATTAATGTTTTTTTACGATTTTCTGCGGATTTTGTGTGGAAGGTGTGAGTAGGGTGTAAGTGTGAAAGGCTAAAAGCGGAGTAGAGTTGCGAGGGGTGAATTCGGGTGTTAAAAACTAATTTCTATTGTAGTTGTAGGGAGGAATTTAGCTAGTTAGGGAAAGTGAAATTAGGTTGACAAGGGAGGTTCAGTGTGGGCAAGCGTGGTTCTAGTAGTGCGGGGGGGGGGGTGGTAGGGGGAGGTATGGGTGTCTGGAGGGGCCGTAAGGGAGGGACCAGGGCTAAAAAAAGCAAAATTTGGGGCGGGAAGCGGGGACGGCCTTGAGAGACATCTGTTGGCTGCAGTAGGTATTTCTTGGTATAGATAGATCACAGTTACCAACGGAAGAGCGGAAGGTGTGCAGCGAGACTACTGGCAGTACGTGTAGTAAACTCGAAGGGGACTAAATTTCCAGCAGGCTACGACGGCCAGATGGGCGTGGTCCGGCGTCGAGTGGCGCATTAGGAGAGAGCGTCTAGCGCGAGTTAAAGGGAGGATCTCTTGAAGAGAAAAAGAGACAGTAAGGATAGCCCGGAGATAAACGCGTTAAATAGCGTATGGTCACGTAGGTGACCCTCCATAAAAATGGAGGGCAGACAGAGAAGAAGGCTTTAGGGGTGTTGATAAGCGAGGTCAGAGGGTTGAGGGAGGACGTAAGGGGCGCGATGGAGCAGACGGACTGTATATGAGGGAAGACCTGAGGGTTTGAGATGAGAAATGGGAAAAGGAGGTAAAAGAGCTGAGGGACCAAGTAGAAGCATTGCAGAGAAAAGTGGCGTCCGTAAAGAAGGAAAAAGGTAATAAAATGAAGGAGATGAAAGAAGAGATACGGGAGTGGAAGAAAAGAGCAGAACAAATGCTTGATAAGGTAGAGGGCAGGTCAGAAAGGGAATTAGGTGACAGTAGGGAGGGCGAGAAGCAAGTTATTTGGAAGAGGGTGGAGAACATGATAGAAGATAAGGTGGGAGAGCGTAGGAATGAAAAGAAGGACAGAGCGGATAGGGAAAGAACAAGGGCAATGGAGGCAAGGATAAAGAGGAAAAAAAGGCAGATAGGAGAAGCAATATTGTAATAGGATAAAGGACAAGACGGTTTTCATCGATTAGGACCTGATGAGGAAGGAAAGGGATGTGCTGAGAATGCTATACCACAGGGTTAGAAAGAAGAGGAGTGAAGGGAGAGCGGCAAAGGTAGGGTATCAAAAAATAAAAATAGAGAAAAAAGTGTAGGTATGGGATGAGGAGAAGGGGGTTTTTTAAAGGTAGCACAGGGTAATTTGTTTTGAGGAAAGTAGGGAGGTGGGAGTAAAGCTGGGCGGAGGAGTGGTACACGTGTTGTACTATAACGTAGCAGAGTTGAAAAAGAAAGATAAGGATTTTTGGAGGTTTCTACAAGAATTTGATTTGGTGGGTTGATAGAAACGTGCTTAGAGAGAAAGGAATGGGATGGTGTAGGGTCAAAGTTGCCAAGATGGTATAGTTGGAGGCTACTGGAAGCGGTCAGAGTAAAGAGAAAAGAAAGGGCGAGTAGGGGAAATTATAACAGGGGTTAGGGAGCAATTAGAGGAAGGAGTCCATAGAGAGGGAAAAAAGCAGGGCGTGCAAATAAGGGCAATGGATATAGGAGGGGTGACATACAAGTTTGTGACTGTTTACAATAAGGATATGATAAAAACGGTTAAAGAAAGGGTGGAATACGTACTAGGAGAGAGGGAGAACGGTATTGGTGTACTAGGGGGCGGACTTTAATGCGAGAATTAGTTGGAAAGGAGAATTTAATAAGTAAAAAGGGGGAGATTCTAAGACACTGGGTGGGGGACAGACGATGGGCTGTGACGAATGGTATGGTAACAGGGGGCGAAGAGGGAGGATACACGTATGTGAATAGGATAGGGGTATCTAATGAATATGCAAGGGTGGTAGGAGACAGAAAAAATTGTAGTGGAAGGGAGGGTGGAATCGGACCATCAGCCATTAAGTTTGTGGATAAACAGGGAGGTTGGAGGAAGGCAGGGTGGAGAAAAAGGGTTATTAGGGAAAAGGGTGTCATGGACGAGAGAAGCAGTAGAGAAGTATCAGGAGCAGTTGAGAAACGTAAGCTTTAAGAGGGAGTCAGTGGAAGAGACATGGGAGGATGTAAAAATACGGTAAAAGGGTGTGTGCAGAAAATGGAATGGTGATTAAAGGAATAATGAAGCGGTGGTGGGATGGGGAAGGTAAAAAGATAAAGAGAAAGGTAGAAAGGAAGTACAAGAAGTGGAAGGAAGGAAATGCGAAAAGGGAGGATCACGTAGAAATAATGAAGAAGTTTAGGATAATCTGTAAGGAAAAACAGCATAAAAAGGAAAAAGAGGTGGAAGAGGAGTTGAGAAATGTCAAGACAGAAGGGGACGTGTGGAACATAATTAATAGATTTAAAAAACGTAGGGTGGGGATAAGTTAGAAGATGGGGAGGGCCGAATGGCGGGAATTTAAAAAAATTTCATTTCATGGAACAGGCAAACGAAAGAGAGATTACTGAAGGAGGTAGTGAGAAAAGTATGGCGAAGAAAGAGCTTCCCAAAAGGGTGGAGGGAGGGGGTGATCGTACCAATGTATAAAAAGGGGATAGGGAGTGTCAGGAAAATTATAGAGGAATTAAGTTAACGAATACGACGTACAAAATATACGCGATGGTACTGGCAGATAGGCTGCGGATGGATGTTGAGGAGAAAGGCATACTGCTGAAAGGAGTATTATTGACAATATTTACGTTTTGCATCACGTGGTGGATAGAGAACTAGTCAAAAAGGGTGCCAAAGTGTACGCGTTTTTTGTAGATCTAAAAGGCGCGTTTCCTTCGGTCGATAGGAGGAGGTTGTAGGAGGCAATGCAAGAGAGGGGAGTTGAGACAGGTCTGATGAAGTGTGTGAGGGAGGTATATGAGGAGACGAAAGATAAAGTAAGAGGAGGGGAGAGAATCTCTAAAGGTTCCTGGATAGATAGGGGGTTGGGCTAAGAGGGCACCCCTAAGAGGCAGGGGCGCCCTCTTAGCTCAACGCTGTTTACAATTTTAGTCGCAGATATGAGAAGTAAGCTAGCGGCAGAAGTGGTAGGTAGAGTTAGGGGAGGGGAGGAGGGGTAATTTTATGATCACTCGCAGATGCAGATGACATAGTGCTGCTTGCAAAGAGCGAAGATGCTTTAAAAGAGATGATGGAAAGGTTGAGAAGATACTTGGACAAAAATAGGTTAGAGTTAAATGCCGATAAGTCGAAGGTTATAGTGTTCAGAAAAGGAGAAGGAGAGACAAGGAAGGAGAGTGGAAGTGGAAGGGCAAAGCGGTACAGAAGGTGAAAGAGTTTGAATACCTAGGCTTACTGTTTCGGAGGAATGAGGGAGTGAATAAAAGAGAGAGTAAGAACGGCAAATGTAGTGATGGGGGAAGTGTGGGCGCTGGGAAAGAGGCTGTTTGCAGATGATTTTGTAAGAAGAATAAAATTGTTTGATTCGCTAGTGATGAGTGTCGTATTTTACGGAGTGAAGGTGTGGGGTGGAAGATAAGGAGGAGGTAAATAGGATACAGGAGAGGTATGTAAAGTGGACACTGGGGTTAGCAAGGAATACGCCGAACTATATTGTCAGGAGGGAGAGAGGAAGAACATATAACGGGGAGCCGAGCATGTAAATATCAGGAGAAATTTGTGGAAGAGGGAAGTAAGCTGGGAGGAAGAGGAATGGAGAAGACAAGATTGCATTTAGGAAAGGAAGTAGATTAACAAGATTGTACATATTGTAAATAGTATATAAGGATTAAAGATTGGCTGCGGAAGCATTCTGTAAAAAATGAGGGTGTGAGCAATTTAATTTTTTAAGGCCAACAGGCTGAAAAATAAACGTTTATCTATCTACAATTAATATTGTACATATATTTCAATATTTCCTGGATTTAGTGTGAAAGGTACTGAAAAAATAAATTTAATTTTTTGAAATGCAATTTTTATATTGAAGCTAAATATAAAATATAATTATTCCATGCTACTTGATCTTGTAAACTGATTAATTGGAAAGAAATGTATGTAAAAGGAAAATGATTTTAATGATCAACGGAAAATAATTTAGTTAATGCTTTTTATATTATTGATTGCCTAATTATTATTAGCTGATTATTTTTTTTGACAATATTAAGTTACATTTAGATTAAAGCTTAATATTGCTAACTAAGAAAATAAAATGTCTTCGGTGTTTTAAAATAATGTATAATGTATATAATATATTAATGTGTGTATGTAATATAATGCATTAACGTTATGTAATCAAACATTGGCTATTATTTCTATAAAAAAATTTATTTCTTGCTTTAAATATCTCCATTACAATTATTTTTTCTAATGGTTGTGTTGTTGGAAAATAAGAATCTGAATTCAGCTTTCAAAATTATATAGGGATGACTGAAAAATTCCGAAAAATTAAAACCTGACACTGTAAAATTCCCGAATATTAAAATTTGCGACTAATAAAAATTGCCCAAAATTAAAAACACCGAAATGGAAAATTCCCGATAATGAAAATCTCGAAAAATAAAATTCGCGAATTGGAAAATTGCTGAATAATAAAATTAGCGATAGCTTATCATATTACCGAATTGGAAAATTCGCGACAGAAAATTGGCGAATTATGAAATATCCGAATTGGACAATTCCCGAATCGTAAAATTTCCAAATTAAGACAATTACACCTTCTTTATAAATATCTTTAATTCTTCCAAATACTATAATTAACTTTTATTTTTTAAAATTTGTTTTAATGTTTAAAATTTCAAAATTTATGGTTTGAATAGTTTGAAATAATAACTATAATTTTTTCGTAATTTTAAAATTATTGTTATTTTAAATTCAAACAATAATTTTCAAAAATTATAAACAGTAAAAATAATTGTAAAGAATAAAATTTTATTATTTTATTTGTAATTATTAAAATATGTTTATAAAAAAATGTAATTGTTTATATTCGGGATTTCTATTTTTAT
>JAAAKG020152733.1:0-31015 GCA_010014905.2 Druon quercuslanigerum
TTTATGCACAATAACCTCACATTTTATAACGTTTTTCCTCTTAGTGAAAAACCTGCCACGGTTGTGACATTTCACGCCAGTATGACTCGCAAGATTTTCCGTAAATTTTTAAGGTTTTGTCAGCAAACTTTAAAGAAAAATGGTACAATAGACGGTACTTAACTTAAAACTACAAAAATACAAGTGCCACGGTTGTGACACGATATTTTAATACGTAGCGTTTTTCTAGTTTTTCGTGTTTGAAAATGGATATTAGTTATTTTAAGACGGCAAACATTAACATGGAAACATGCGGGGACACTTGTTGATCAAAATTCACACTCACATGTCACAAACCAGTGTGCAATAAAGCGGTACCAACCTAACGATTTGAATAACACTTTTAACATCAAAACTCAGGGACACTTTTCAAAATCAAATTACAAAGCGAAAACAGTAATGTCATCATTAAAACAACATTTAATATTGCAGATTAAGTCAAGTATTTAATATAATGATAGTTTATTACTTGTGTCATTAAAGATTAAAAAAGTTACCAGCTAATATGTTATGAAAAATGTGGTTGGGGACATGCCACGGTTGTGACATTTGTAGGGTATTATGAACTATAACTTTATAAAACTGATGATTTGTCAATAAAATTCGACATGAAACTTTAAAATAAACATGATCCTAACTTTATTACGCAATTTAATTTATAAAAAATGCTTTAATATATTTCAAATTTCGAAAAGACACAAAAATGTAAGCTCGCGGAGAATCACCCATTTATACTCAAGTCTTTAAACGACTGTACATAATTTCGATGTGACTCACATATAGTACACATCATCATAAAAAAGTTAATAAGGAAACCAGTGATATATTTCATCACAAAGCTAGCAACCACTATAGTGTCACGGCCTGTGACCGTTATATATACATAATATTTACTTATTTTTAATAATAATCAGTTCCTAATATCACTTGTATAAAATACTCAGAACCTATAATTTACCTTTACCATAACAGTATTCTTCGAATATATTCTCCGAGCAACACTTGTCGATTACTGATGGGTTATCCAAAACACCCTACCAAACCGACCATAGATATGTAAACCACTTTATATTATGTATCCAAAGACTGTGCTATTTATAAATTGATCCTTATTGTCTCTATTATTAATCATCGTGAATAATTATTATCAATTATTACCAATTATCATTGTCATATGAATGCGCGGTCATTGACGTCATAACCAATCAGAAGGAAGCAAGCCCCACGAAGGAACACGCGAGGCCCATCTACTATGGCCCAATTGGTGAACAGGCCATAAGCGTATTAATGATACGTGGTCTTTGACTACACCTCAAGAAAATGCATTCCAAAGCCCGGCACGTGGCCTCCCACCTATGCAATATCCCAGGATCTGTGTCATCATGCCATAACCATCGCTGCCCAAGAACTCTCTGGAATTTAAAAAAATTAGAATTTGTGAAATAGTTAAAAGTGAATCAACTAACTCTAACTTCAGTAAGTTCTAACTCTGTGAGTCCCTGTAACAAATCAAGAAAGCCCTCCTAAGAAAAGTCACCACTCTCTTATTGTATCATCTAACAATAGTGAAGGAAGAGAAATCGACCAATTCTGTTAATAGAGTCCCACACCAAAAGATTCTCAAATTCTACAAAACGGGCCGCTAATTACAAACGATAACAAATTAAATCGTTGGTAAATTTCCGTAATAACATATTGATTTTTAATACTTCTTTCTTAAACATAAATTTAAAACTCGTAATTAAAGTCTTTTCCTTTTTTTAAACGGTGGACACCAAGGCGAGGTCTTTTTATAATTCCTGGCAGTTCCATGCAGCGTGTATTTATTTAAACAAAAATCATAAGAAAAATTAGAACATCACATATGTATCTTGATATTAATGAATTGTAACTTTTACATATTAACCATTTTTCTAAACAATAATTCGATTATCGCAACCTTTTCGTTTTTGGTTTTTCCTCTATTCCTGTTTTCTATTTTTAAACAAATTTAGAATCAAAAAAAGAGAACGTAGCGTAAGTTTAAATTTAATTATTTTATAGAAAGGTAGGTGCATCTCACTTGAGACGTAAGTTCGTTCTCGTGCAAAGATAAAAACGCGGCAGCGTGCACATCTACAAGTTGGCCGTAGTTGGCGAACAAATCAAAAACGGAATCAAAAAGAAACAAATTTATAACACATTTATTCTTCTTAAATTAAATGTTTTGTGTACTTTAAGTTATTCTTAGGAAATTAAACAAAATAAAGTGTTATTTAGAGAATAGATGTCTTTAAATTTTTTTTCTTGTCTGGAATCTAAAGGTGTACAATTCACATACATTTTTATGCATTTTCAATAATTATTTATTTAAATTGTAAGAGTTGATTTAATTTTGATTTTGAAATGCGCGCCAACTGCAGCCAACTAGTGTACGACCCCAACGCAAGCGCAGTAGTAAAAGGCGCCAAAATTGGCATCACTGTTCCAGAGTCGCAAATCAGTATCAGTGTACAGCAACGTTGTGAATTTCAGTGCTCGAGTGATAAAGTTTAATTTATCGTTTTGCGAAGATCTCTACATATAATTAAATGACATTTTGATGCTCATTCTAAATTCTGTAATAAGGTAAGTAATTTAATTATGTAACACCGCAAACTTCTCGAACGAGACTTTATCGGAATTGGAAATATTTACCAAACTGCAAACGTTTGGCATATCCGAGGAAATATTGTTAATCTTGGAAGGTATTTTTCATCTTTTAATTTAAAATCGGAATCTATGTCGTATTCTAATTTTGTAGTACACAGATTTTTAAATTCTTCATCTGTTTAAAATAATTAAAGGTCTCATGTGAAGTATGTCAAAATAACCTATACAAATTTCGGTTCGATTAAAAAATGTATAAATTCACTTAAGCAATCGTTCAATCGTCGTTTTTTATGGGTAAATTTACTTTTCTTAGCTGGCATTTAATAAAAAAACTATCTAGACAAATTTAAAATTTAAAATTGTTGTAAATTAGAATCCAAAACATTCGTTGCTAAGAATCGTAATTATTTCCAGAAATCGTTTTTTAAATTAATTTCAAATGGAGCAGTTGAATTGTTTTATGTGTCAGCAGCTTGTTGATAATGGCTTAGATGGCGTTTGTTTGCATTTTGTTAACACCCATGGGTTGACCGTCAATCGAGGTGTAGGTAACAGATTGTCATAATGCTGAGAGACGAGATGAACCTCAACAACCAGAACAACCGCAACCAATTCCCGTTTTTCTAAACCTTCAAAATTATGAGTTCAACGGCGATCATCGAAACATGGAAGATGATCCGTATGACCAAAAAATATGGATTTAAATAATCCAGTCAATCAAATAGAAAATAACATAGTCGACAATGATTTAACGTCCGATTTTCAAACTATTATCACTCGGATGATTGGAAGGCTTCACTGTAACGGATCGATGACAGGGAGTATGATGACTTCCGTACTAGATGAATTTGAGCAAATTTCATTTTTCATGCGCGATTTCTTAAAACGAGAAATCTCGAGTTATTTGAGAGATCGTCAATTAACAGACGATGACAGTTTACAAGAATTGCTCAAGGTTTTTGATTTTAAAAATCCCTCTAATGGAATTAGAACTTTAGATGAACAGATTGATGCTCTCTGAAACAACTGTGGACATATCGACGCCGAAGAAATACCTCTTGGCTATCGTGTCTATAATACTCTAGATAGTGCGACTTGTACGTATATTCCGAGTATGGTAATGGAAACATTTCAATATGTGCCTACTATTATGGTATTAGGTCTAGTTTTGTCGAACAATACTATCTAAAAAGCTGTTCAGAGGGAAGAGAAATCGAACGATGGAATCAAGGTGTCCTTCATAATGTATAATTTGCCTGAAAACATGAACTCTGAGTTCAGCGATATCCATGTTCTCCTCATTTTCTGTGATGCAAATGTTAAGACGTATGGATTCAAAGCCATACTTGCTCCATTTTTGAATGATTTGCAGAAGTTAGAAAGCGATAAAGGTGCAACAATACAAATTGGTGAAGAGGAATTCATGTTGAGAGCATCTGTATCTGAATTTTGTGGTGATATGCTCGCTGTACACCAGATTTATAATCTCATCGGTCCATCTGCAAATAATTTCTGTCGGATGTTATGTACTCCAGAGTAGATTTGCATTCTGGATCTATTAAAACAGCTGAAGAAAGGACCGAACATCTTTATCAACAACATCTTGCTCTCTTAGAAGAAACGAACTTTTCGGCAGAATCAATGACAGAAACTGGTGTAAAAGGAGATTGCTGTTTAAATAAATCGCGATACTTCCATATATCCTGAAATAAAGTTTTCGATGTCTTTCATGACATTTTACAGGGCGTTGGTACCATAGTGCTGAAACTGGTTTTGAATAATCTTGTCTTGGTGCAGAGAAAATTTGACATTAATTTCTTTAATGCGAGAATATCTGCATTTAATTATGGCTACATTGAAAGAAAAAATAAACCCTCACCAAATTTTACGGAAGCCATGCGCGTATTTCCTTTTCTGGTTTCTGGAAAAAAATGATACTGAGGATGAATACCTGAGGCTTGTTCTGCACTTGCTTAGAATCATGGAATTAGCTTTCGCTCCAAAGATAACAAAATCATTGATACCTTACCTGAAAGCTCTCGTCAAGGATTTTTTTGTGGCGTTTTAGAGATTGTTTTCCGATGTGAACCCTATAAATAAATTTCATCACCTACATCACTATGCTGATTGCATCTTATGGTCCGGCCCGATGTTTCTTTACAATTGCGTTCGATTTGAGGGAAAGCATGCTGCAATTAAATTGCGTGCTCAGAATGTGCACAACTTTAAAAATCCACCCAAAACACTTATACAAGTTTAGCAGCTGGTTCCAAAAATTTAGTGCAAAACACCCTGAGCAGAGAGGATCAGTATGGTCTCGGATATGTTGACACTGATGAAATTTTTACTTCTTCAGCTGTCCGGGTGAATGGTACAGAATATCGAACAGGGTTGTATTTATGCCTTGAAGTTGAGAATATTCGACAGGATAATCTGCCTCTTTTTGGTCACATAAAAGAAATTCTCGTTTTGCGAGAAACTGAAGTTTTCTTTAAAACTTCCGTTTGCTCATCCTCCTTCTTTGACACAAACTTGAATGCTTATTGCATTGAAGCTGCTGATAATAACAGTCCTCGACGTTTCACTCGAGTATTCGTCCTGGCTCATTTCAAACCTTTATGCTGCTGGAGTAAACCAACCTCAGATGATTTGTTCATCAGTCTCCGCTGCATTCTTCTCTAATGTATCATTCCAAAAGTTGAGATATAATGTTTGTTATATCTGGCCATTTTTATTGTTCATGAAGACCTTTCCAAAATTGGAACCATTTGTATAATTGCAAATTAAAGGAGTTTTTGAAATGAATTAAGACTTTTTTCTCGTTGTTAAGTTTCCTTAATTTGATGAGTAATTGATTTAATGAGTAAGTTGACTTCAAATTTGTAGTGGCATTTTTATTTCTCTGTATATTTAGAAAATGCCTTTCTTAGTAGCAAGATAATACAAAGAAATAGACCGATGATTTATTTGACATAGACAGCCATTCATACAATTACATTCACAAACTCTCACACAAAAAACAGAACTAGGTCTCGTGATTTAATTGTCATGAAAACAAACAGTATCGGTCATAATTATTTTAAAGTTGTTATCGAAGGAAGAATTGCAACCAAAAGTATGTCGATTTATTAGAAAAAAACTTAGTTTAGAAACATTTATAATTTATATTAAAGATACATGCCCTACGTTTTTTAAATCAGATCGCTTGGATGAAATACAAAACTCCTAACGAAAGCAACAGAAGAGATATCGAAAAGTACTTCTTCAAGAAGCGCCCACTATCTCACAGATAGTTAAGGAGTATCCGCGACTATCAGGTTATAATGGTGATATGGTAAGAATAGTTGCTTGCCAACTAATGCTTTTCTTTACGTACTACAAACAGGTCTTGAATTATTAAGTTTACGTAAATTTTTTCAGATTGACAAAGAATTCCAAACTCTCTTCGAAGGTAAAGGGGATAACTTTATCACAAAGTTTTCCTCCTATTACTGTCCGCGAATTTTGGCATATGCCAAATTAAATCAACATACTGTATACAAGCGTTCTACTAACATCCCCGAAGGTAGGCCCATATTTATATCGATTACCAAAATGTATTTTATTTTTTAACGTTGTTCCTCATTTTCGAATTTTATTTTTTGCAGAAAACCTGAGGGGACTGATTGTTCTGGTGGGCTTATTACCAAATAACAATTTAGTAATGCAAAAAAAGTCTGGCCAGAAGCCCAAGGGCAAAGGGAAAGTAGTTAAAAGGGTAAATATCCATAGTTTAATAACAAGATATTCAGGTTTAATATCCACTTCTCTACGTGTTTAGTCTTTGGTATGATAAATATTTACAGTTTCCTATCATTTAAATTAGATTAAAGCCGGGTGCCAGGGTCAAGGTCCAGCGCTAGCCATTGGTGCTCTTACCCTACTACATTCTATTTTTTTAATAATATATTTTTTCAATTTACTTACTCATAGCCAAGAAGCGGAGACGAAATTCATACGTCCTCTGAGGAACAGACGGAAGATATAAGCACCTCGTTTGTGCGGTTTCTACCAGTAAGTAGACTTTTAAATGATAAGTTTAGTTTCATTTTAAGTTTAAGTAGTAATTTTTTTTATTTCTGTTTTTTAGGAAGGCACAAACTTGCCAAACAGCGTGTAGCAAGCAAATGTGATGGTTCACACAAACGTGCAGCCGTACATTCTTTGCGTGAAAGGGCAAAATGATAATAATTCTTTTCTCATTCAGGGGGACGGTTGATTGTAATCCCATATTTATAGTTTCACTCGTTTTTATTTCATATTGAAGGATATTTTGAATTGTTAAAAAAAAATCAAAAATATTTCTTTTCTATTCGTGCTCATTTTTAATCATTTTATGTTCAAACAATATATAAAATAGAATTTTTAATGTGTTTCTTATTACAATAATTAGAATCAGTGACAGGACTATCTAGTGTGTGTTTATAAAACAGCTTTCAAATAAGCACAGGCAGTAACTCATTTTTATACATAATTACTAATAAAAAGATGAAAGTAGCTTAAAATAAATACAATAAATTAATAAGCAAATAAGTGTTTCCTAAAAAGATTTTTGACATCAACAAACGAATCTTTTTTTATTTCAAAAAGCAAAGAAATAAACTAAAATTACATATAAATACAGAAAAATTTAACAAACCTCTGTTAAATTTCACTATTAAAGATTGTTATTCAGAAACCCAATTTTTAAATATTAATGTAAAAGAAATCATACGAAAATTTATCTAAGAAGTACCTGCTTTTATTATCAAAGCATGTTTTAAAAAGAAAATCAAAAAGCTATCAAGGATGATAAAAAACATAATACAATTTTTGTAAGTATTCTTAAATTGCAAGGATATGTTTAAAAGTTTTATCTTAATATTCACTTTATACTTTTCCATGATGAACCTAATCCCTGGTTTTTGAATATTTCTAATGTGACTTTTCTACAAAGAATTATTAATATTTTGAGATAAAGTGATGGTTTTAGTAATAAATTTGGTTAAAAAAATTACAGTCAATTACTTCAAATCATTAGGGATATTAAATCTAATATTAGTAAAATTCCTCACAATTAAGTAGACGAATTTAGATCAATTTTTATGGGTTTATCTAATGATTTCTTAAATAATAATATTTTAAAAACGATACAAAAAAATAATTGAATGAAGCTTTAAGTGAAAAAAATTTTTTTCTGCAAGATCATGCAGAATTAATGATTACGCAATCAGATAAAGGTTCTTTAACCGCAGCTAGTCATAAACATATTTATATTCAAAAAATGTTTCTAAAAGAAGTCTATTGGGATTAAAGTACGTGGACTGTACTTCGATGGTCGCAAAGATGATACTTTAATCCAAGAGGAGATAGGTGACAAATTTCACAGGAGAAAAGTAAAAGAGGAGCATATTTCTCTGGTCAAACAACCAGGTGATGAATAACTTGATCACACAACGCCAACGGGGGTAATCCGTTTATTAGAAATGAAAATCGAGAAGGAAGTTCAATGGTGTCTGTGTTTAGTTCATGGTAATGAGCTTCCATTCCGGCATTTATTCCAATATTTGGATGGCTCAACTTCAGGACCCACAGCTTTCTCTGGCCCTATTGGCAATGACATTGCAACTTGTGAAAAGCGTCCGGTTATACGATTTCAAAGAATTAACTCTTATAAACCAGACGTTGATGAGAAGGTTCTAAGTACCGATCAGAAATGTATGTACCAAATAGCCAATGCTATCATTAGTGGCGATTGTCCTGAGGATTTGTCTAAAATGCAACCTGGAAATCTCAATCACTCACGCTGGTGGACAACATGTAATAGAGTCTTCCGCGATTTTATATCCAATCCAAAACCTTTTGCAAACCTCATCACCCTGATGACGTGCCTCGTCAAAGTTTTCTTTCCAATATAGTTCGCCATAAAAACTAGACCATTTATAACAGACGGAGCTCGACATGTTCATAAAATGATCGTTCTCTCTAGGTATCTATCTAGCGAAATGAAAGCTGTCATTGATCCCGTCATTTAACACAACGCGTGCTACGCTCATCCTAAAAATCTACTTTTGAGCATGTTAACAGATGAAAGAAAGCACATCAGACAGTTAGCATACAGTAGAATTCATATTGCGAGACAAGAAAAACTAGTAGAAAAAAAATTAATCAGAAAAAGAAACGCAGTCAAAAAAGAGAGGGCAAGGACGTCCAAAAAAATTGAAGAGGCCGAAAATCCTGGAATTCGATTTTTCAAGATTCCTAAGATAAATTTTGACGCTACTGAATATTTTGACCTGATGGACTGGAAAACTGTAAAAATCACAGAACCACCGTTGCTATGGATATTTTTAATGAGCAGTGAGAAAAGCTTGTTGTCGGCCAAGATGAAACTTTATCACCTCAGTTTTCGAGATTCCGATGTCACACGCAAAGCGTAGAAAGGACCGTGAAACTGGTGACAGAAGTAGCTGCTTCATGCTGCGGTGAAAACAGGAGATATGGGTCAATACGACTGAAGAACAGGTCAAGGCAAATCATGCCCAAATACGACAGCAAAGTAGATTACGATCTTCTATCACATAATACTTGAATCATAGAAGTTGGAGAATAGCAAGAGATGAACTGCCCGTTTGGTTGAGAGGATGGGTCGGGCAGGGTGGGACTCGTCGTGCAGTCACGTCCTCGTCGTGAGTCCTGGGAATTATTTTTAAACGATAATTTAACTGAGAACTGCACTTCATAGATGTTGTGTAACATTTGATTTTTTTTCCTGGTTCTAGAGGAACAAAATATCAAAAGAAAAATCCTTTACCGAATTTTGCTTTTAATATCTAATAATTTAGTTAATTTTTATTGTTTTTCTTGAGAACTATCAATCTGATCGAAAAAAAAGTTGTCATAAGAAAGATGTGTTTCATCAAGATCTTTAATTTTTCTTATATACTTTTGTCTATGCGACGAAAATTACACGAGTTAATCCATAAAAGCTTCACTTTTTTACGTTTTTTGACCTATTTTCAATTATAGGAACCGTAGCAAATACTTTTATTCCAAAATCCTTGAAACCACTTACTTTTGATGACAAATAGCAACTTTTGCCGGTAGGCCAACCCAACATTTCCCATATTTCAATTTTTTAGCTCACCCTAATATTTGAGATACAGCAAAGTATGGGATAGAGTTATTAATTGCATATAAGTAATTTACTGTTAATTTTTTAATTAAAAATGAACCATTTGTTGAACAATCATTTTCTCAATAAACATATAGACTATATTTGAATGAATCATTTGTCAGAGAATATCCATTGAAATATTTTCTTTTTAAGTTACATCATCTTTTTGTTTTATACCTTAGTTTATCCTATAAATTACTCCCTGATGAGGAGGTCTAAATTGGCCTCGAAACATGTTGGTCTCTAATGAGCCGGAAAGTGAGATAGTTCGGAAATCTATTTATTAATGATTGAATGTTTTTCATGTTCTTTTGCATAAAATTATTCTTGGAAAAGTTGATTATTTTCCAATATCAAAATACAAAATAAAAATTAATTTTCTTGTTTGTTGAATAATGATTATGTTAGTCAAACATGCATCCATTTCATTTTCATTTTATTTTGTTCTTCTCTGAAAAATATTTCTTGGTTTAAAGTTAAACTATTTTATTGAATAATAATCCTGTAGTTAAAATGTATTCATTTTGTTAAAAATATTAAAAATTTTAAAAACATTTGTCTCTCTCTCGACGTAAAGCTCATTCTTTTGGTTGGAAACAATTTTTTTTTGTAATTGCAGCTTTTTGTTCTAAAATTAAATTTTTTTCAAGTTTAACTATTAGGCTGCAAAATTATGTATCTTGGTTGGAAAACTTAAGACTTGGCAAATTTTTTGTTTTGAATAATAATAATTATAATTTTAGTAATAGCGCTGATTTTAATCTTTCCCCTTCTTATAGATTTTTAAAAGTTCTGTTATTCATTAATTTCATACAATTTAAACTTTAGGTATCTGTCAGAGTTAACAGGCAAACATTGATTAACAAATATTTTCCGGGTGTTAGTCGATGAAAAGAGACCAAGGTTAGGCGCTGATTTTGACTTTGATAGTTTGTTCTGGCTGATAAGATTTTCTATTCCCTTTGCCTCGTGGGCTACGCACGTTGGCATATTTGCGCCTTTTAATGAATTTTTCGGATATATATATAGCGGTTATTCAGATTCAACAGTTAGCTTTCACGAAATCCGACGAGAAAAATGAAGCTCCATCATGTGACTCGGCTACTTTCCCTTGTGGTTTTTATCAACTTTGGTGGTAAGTTTCACCAAAAAATTAATGTTAATTTAACTTTTATAATTTAGTAAAATGAACCTCTCTGTCCTCTCTGCCTATAAATGACCAAACTGTAAATTTGTTTATAAAATAAGCAAATAGTAACAAATAATAAATCTTCATTACTTAATATTACCGCTAATATAATTTGAAGGTACTGAAAAAAGCGAATACTTTCTGCCCATAAATTCCTAAACTATGCATTTGTTTATATAATTTGTTTATAAAATAAAGAAATTATATCAAGCAACAAATTTTCATGATTAAATATGATCTGGTCGATAAAATTAGGCAATTTCAACTTACAAATTACACATTGCAAGTGAAATTTCCACCATAATGACATTTTATTACATAATTTGTTTATAACAATCAGATTTAATATCCTTTTAATTATTTATATTCTTTAGATACTCCGAAATTCATTTCCACCAAAAATGGGGTTAGTTTATTTCTTAATTTGAAGATAAAAATAATAATTAAAAAATGACTCATTTTCGCTCTTTGTTTATTTACATAAAAAATGGAAAATAATAAAAATTAAAAAATATAATCCATACACGCTCTTACGCAACTATTGCTGATCACTTCTAAAAAAATTGAAATTGCGATAATAATTGTAGGCTGTGATCAAGGTTTAAGGTTTTGCTTTTCCAGAAATTCTGCTGGTTTGTTTTAGGAATTAGCAATTAAAAATATTTTTCATAGTGTTAATCAAGATTGAGACGGTCCGTCGTACTTTTTTCTTAGAAGGAGCGTGAAGGGGGGATGCATAGAGGACGGGCGATAGGCGGAAGGAGGAAAAGGAGATAGGGACGATATGAAAGTAAGATAGAGGCGAAAATGATAGGAAAATCAGGACAAGTGAAGTAAATAAGAGAGTAGGGACGGTGAAGTGATGCAGAGGTATAGTGGGAGATAAATGAGTTGATCTGGAAGGGGGTAGAAGTGGAGAAGAATGGTACAAAAGAAAAGGAAAGAAGCAGAAAGAAGAGCCTGGTGAAGAAGGTGGGAAGAGGTTGCAAGGAAATGTTAATGAAGAGGGTGGCGAGCAAAGGAAGGAAAATAATGCATAGAGAGTTAAGGAAAGAGTGGGTAAGGACGGTAATGGAGTGGAGTAATAAAAATTGATGGGCAGGGTGAAAAATGATGGTGCAAAAGAAAGTAAAAGTAACAGAAATAAGGGCTTGGTGAAGAAGGCGAGAAGGGGTGACAAGGAAATGTTGATAGAGGGGGTTGAAATGAGAGGAGGGGAAATGACGGAAGGAGAGAGAATAAAGGGGATTGAGTGCGCCTGGAAAAGAACGCCTGGGTGAAATTTTAATAGAGGGGGTTTCAGGCTGAGGAGAGGAAATGGTGGATAGACAATAAACGAACGGGAAACAGTGCGCCAGGATAGGAATGGAGTGGAATGATAGGTAAGAGGATAGAGAATGATGATAGGAAATCAGGGAATGGGCAAAAAGTGAATTGCAATTATTTTCAAAAGCTCTTCTACATTTGAAGCTTTATCAAAAACTTCTATGGTTCTTGGAATGATACCAGAGTGAGGATATCTTCGGTTCCTCTTTCCTAATTCTGTCCCACTTCTTCCCTTTCTTATATAGTTGTCTCTAATAAGCAGATTAAAGTTCTTTTTAGAAATAGGTTTTGAGGTCCTTTTACGCAATTCTTTTTGCATAAATTGATCCTTTTGATTTTTTTTTAAACTGCTTTTTTGATTCACAATGTGAATATAGTTCTATTGAATTCGGATGCAAATGCCGTTCTCAGATATTGGGTTTCTTGGTCAACTTTCTTTAAGCTGAAAAACCTAATTTATTACAAATGCGGCCAGCAGAGCTTTCATTTTGGACAAATATCAAATTTTTGGTGTTAATTACAAAAATTCTTAAATAAAATCCCTATATTATATCTTACAGATGGAGCTGATCGGCGGTCACCGAATGGTGAACCACCAAGGCAGAGTATAAGAACAAATAAAAGTTAGTATATTATAATTTCTTGGATATCACAAAAATTATGCTGGTTTTTTATTGGAAAGGAATCCTTTTCGCAGAAATTGATTCTTTTTGGTTCCAGATTCATTCCTTTGCTTGAAAATTATTTTCTAAAATTTTGCTGTCAAAGTATGCAAGTTACAAAAAAAGATGAATTTACAAAAATTATGCAGCCAAAAAAGATCGGAAAATTTGTTTTAAACAATTGAATGCAGATCACCTATTTTTTATTTTATTTGTAAGAAAACAAAATTAAAAAATAAAAAATTAAATTTTCGTGCAAACGACACAAGCTACGAAAAGAAGACAACAGAGTTGTTCGCCCAAAAATAGCTACAAATTTATCATCAATAATTCTTTACATATATAAGTCGTAGTTTTTGTTTTATTTATAAAAAACAAAATAAAAAAAAATCTTAGAAACAGTACACTAGCTACGACACAAAATAATCAGACAAAAGTTGCTCGCCCAAAGAAAACTGCAAATTTGAAACTTATAATTTTTTTATCACATAAACATCATATGTACGATTTTAGCTACAACAAGCAATACCTAAAACAGTACTTTTCAGTATAAGCCGTCACATTTTTACTTAAGGTACATCGTAATATAAAGTACCTCAGAATGCGATCTCACTGGCTTATGGATACTTGCGTTAACTGATGTGATACAAAATAATGGGTGATGCGTCCTTCGTTTCGAAAATTGAATTGACTTGGATTGGATAGGAGTGCATTGAATGAACAATGAAATTGAATCAATTCGATTTTAGTTGATTGAATTATACTAGAATAGAATAGATTAAAGTGGATTGGAATGGATTGGAAATAATTGTATTGAATTGTATTGAAGTAGATCCGCTTGGATTAGAATTAATTGGAATTAATTGGATTGGATTTATTTAGAATTCATTAGATTCGATTAAATTGAATTTAAATTGATTCCATTGGATTTGAGGGGATTGGATTTGAGGGGATTGGATGGGAGTGGATTATTATGAATTAAATTAGAGCTAATTGGAGAGGATTAAAATGGTATGGATTTTATTGGAATGGTATTAACTGCACTGGATTAGATTAAATTGGATTGACTACGATCGGAATGAATTGGATTAGATTGGAATGGATTGAAGTGAATTGGACTGGGTTAGATTTGAGTAGGCTTGATTGGGACGGATTGGAATTAATCGAATTGGATTAGGTTTAAATGAACTGGATGGATTCGGATGATTCACAGTTGATTGGTGTGAAGTGGATTCGAATAAATTGGATTGGAATAAATTGTATCATATTGGATTGGACTCGATTGAATCAGTTGTTTTGAAAAAAAACATTCAAAAAACGAAAAAGAAGGGAGAGAATTAAGAAAGACACAAACAAGATATTCTCACTCCTACAATAGGACTTCAGATTACTTTGCTCATGCGAAGTGCTCGAGTCTCGGCTTTTTGGATTTTAGTGGTTCCTGCCTATTTGAAGAAATTAATCAAAGAAAAGAGATATACGAGCGACCATCAGCCACGCCGTCCCCTAGCACGATGGTGGGGATGCAAAAGCAGGAGGAGGCACGCCAATAAATGCGAGATTCACGAATGGTGAGACCAATGAAATCCGAGTTCCTAGTGTATTTTCTTTTTCTCTTTCCGTCTTCTTTGTACCACTTTGGGACAGCTGACGGACAACTTTGCACGTAGCAACTTTACGCGTACCTTACTATGTACGTCGATGAT
Source organism: Druon quercuslanigerum (assembly GCA_010014905.2). NCBI lineage: Eukaryota > Metazoa > Arthropoda > Insecta > Hymenoptera > Cynipidae > Druon > Druon quercuslanigerum. The sequence continues at coordinate 14,749 of JAAAKG020152733.1, forward strand.
CCGATGGACTTTAAATTCCTTGAACTCACTGGATTACTTGAATTCTCAGAATTCCTTAAACTTTGAGTTCCCTGAATTCCTTGAATTACCTGAATTACTGGCCTTACCTAAATTCCTTGAATTTTCCGAATTCGCCTAATTTCTGGAATTGTCAGACTTCCTGTAATGCTCTAAATAACACGAATTCATTGAATTCGCTAAATGCCTCGAACTAGGTGCCTTCCTTGCATTTCCTGAATGACACAAATTCTCTGAATCCCTTTAATTCTCTCGATTCCTTGCATTCTCTGAATTCCTCGATTTCTCTGCTTTCAGATATTTTTGATTGATTTTCCAAAATGGGGCTTCAAGTTGTAATGCAAAAGAATCATTTTCTCGTGTCACTCGTTCCACTCCCGCACTTTTTTTCTTTTCGTGATTTATCCAGGTGAGCAATGATCCTAGACACTTGAATACTCACTTAATTAAATATTCATTGTAAATTACATTAATGAATGTATTAAAAGCGACCGATTAAATTCGCTCACGACTCAAATATGCTTTCAACGCTATTGCCAGCGTACGACTGACTCTCTCCCGTCTCCTTTTAATTTAATCTCTCGCGCAGCCTAGGAGAGCCTCTAAGAATTTGATCTTCATGTCTTTTCTGCAAGACTTCATTTTTTATCTTTGACAATGAACGTGGATGGAGATTTTTGACTTACAACTTCGCCTTCGATGCGCTTATCCGATCTAATACCATGGTCTTTGATTTGCGCCTTCTGACTCTTTTCCACTGATTCGCTCACATTGGGGCGTAAAAGGTCAAATCTGGTTTAAAGCTCGCGTTTATACATCACGTGCGCTGGACTCCGCTGAGTCGTAGAATGTTCTATACTTCTATAATAAATAAAAACATTTTAATAGAATTTTCTACAGCCTCTCCCCTTTTACAATTTTTTTCACTTTGTCTTTGAATGTTTAAACAAAGTTCTCGGCCGCTCCATTTGTAGCTGGGTGATATGTTGGATATGTTTTGTAATTCAATTAAGATAATACAGTGGCGTAAGTTCCCGTATCCAATTTCATAAATAGGTGCACCCCTACAATAACACCCACACTTTTGCTCTGCTTTTAACTGAAGTATTTCACTTTGCACTTTTTTCAAATCGGCAGATAAGTAGTAAAAATCTTGATCTCTGCGACTGCGCTCTGACTCGCTTCCTTGCGACAATAAATTTTCGGAATCATCTCCTGTTGGCTCTTCTTGAAGTTTTTCTAACTTTTGTACTCGACCCTGCTTTTTTCTCGTCTTCTGTGCTTCTACATGCTCGTTGAATGTGTCACTTCTTTTTGCAAATGTGACATGCGCACTCTTTAAATCTGCACACTCTTGTTCTATGGTTCATCTTGATACAACAATAACAAATTATGTCATTTTTATTGTTATTGTTGTTCTTCCAATTGTTTCTTGCGCTAGTTAACGCAAAAACATAATTTTTTTGCACAATCGTACTTTGCAGTGCCGTTAACGAAATTTTGGTGTTCTTCTCTGCTTTTCCCCTGCAGTTGCTTCCAGATAGGCTCCTTCAAAATCTAAAGATGTTTTCTTAAATAATTCGACTTCCGTGCCGTGATCTTTTAAACCACTTACAAATTGGTCTCGCAGCACTGTTTTAATGCCCTTGAAATTACAGTTTAATTTTAATTTTTTGAACTTTACTACAAACTCAGCTACTGAATCGCTTTCCTCTTGCCTAGCTTCATTAAACTTATATCGTTCCATGACTTCCGATTGTTTTGAATTCAAATGTTCGTTCACGATTTTGACGATATCGTCATACGACTTTGTAGCTACCCTTTCCGGTGAGTCTAATTGTTTTATCAGTTTAAAAGCTTCTGTGTCCATTCTTACCAACATCTGCGCTGCCTTTTTTCATCCTTGGTGTCATTAGCGATAAACAATTGCTCAATTTTCTCTGTAAGTTTTCCCAATCGTCTTTGTACAACCGAAATTCAGGTTTGATTCAATTCGCCATCTTGATTAGTTGTTCCTTTTGATCATGATTCCTTGAACTAGTATTATTTTCACTCAACTTCAATTATTGTTTTGCTGCTACTCTTAGCCTTTCAGGCAATGAATCAAATTTTCTTACGTTCGTCGAATTCGATTTTCTGATTTACCAATTCTTTTATTATTTCCTCTTTGTTTGATGTTTGTACTCAAGTCAAAGTCACTTTTGCAGTCATTTCATTTTCTTTCAATTTCAATTACGCGGATGATGAATCGAAGTAAAAAACTGGTTCTTTTATACGAAACGATGCGTTTTAGCAGCACTTCCCGTGAACGCTGCTTTTTTGGAATAAAGTTGACATTTTTGACACGCAGAAATAATATGTTCCTTCATCTGTGACAATGGAATACCCAGCGACACTTTTTAAAAACTTTTTGTCATACCCAACACAAAATTTATTAATTTTGAGTACTCTTTTCCAATGCAACGAAATGGACATTTAAATTTCTTGTCTTTTTAGAGAAAGTACTGACGACAATTTTTATTTGAAGTACAATTAATAATAATAATTAATTAATTAAATAATTTAAAAACAGGTATGGAAAAATAAGTTTGATGTCCGACAGAATAAATCCCCCTCCCTTCCTGTTTTTTATGTACTAAATTTCAATTCAATGTCCGTTTTCCTCTATCAGATGTCTTTTTTTATTTCTTAAGAAAATGATAAACAATCTTGATATTATTTTAAATTATGTGCGCTTAGTTTTTCCGTAAACTACGTATTAAAAAAAAACCTAGATTTTTACTAATTTTGGATGTTTTAAAAAATCGGGGCCTGAAGAAATAAAACGGACATCAGAGGCATATTCGGATTCAAAAGATTTCCGAAGTATTAAGGGGGTTGTCTAGTGTGAAGGCTCTTTTTTAAATGCTTCTTTGGGAAATTTTTTTACACATATAAGAATAGAGGTGCTTCTATGCTCTCATGATTCCGGCTGATCTGTTTATTTGAGATTAAAAAACCAAACATCATTTTAATTTTGAGACTTCAAACCTCTTTATGGAACGAAAATGAAGTCAGAATTTAAAAGAAAAAATTTACGCTTTAGAAAACAAATCAATTTGTTGCACTTTTTTGGGGGTCTATCTAGCTGTTAAAAAAACTACCGAAGCAATTCTTATTATTTTAGTTCCACTTGTAGCTATATATGTACTAAAGATGCTGTGCAAATTTGAGCAGAATCAGTTAACTAGTTGTTGAGATATTATGGCAGCAGTTCGAAAAAATTGTTTTTTGAGAAAATGGCGTTTAAAATTTATTGTATATAATGCATAATACAAAAATTGAATAACCATCAATCTGTTATGCCTGGAACATGCAACACACCTTCCTGTTCTTTAAAGAAGACTTGAATCTATTACACAAATTAGCCTGGTAGCAGCTAGTCTCGAGAATATGCGATGTGAAAGCAAGCCTTTTACCTACGTCTTCTATACATGTTTTAGATGTGATTTATAAAAAGAAAAGACAATTTATAAAAGAATAAAAAGTATCTTATAATGAATGCCATGATAAAAAGATCTAGATTGGTCTCGAAGTATGTTGGTCCCATGTTGGCTCATAAAAGTGGTTTAAAGAGGACGAGGGGAAAAAGGAAATAAGAGTTATTAACAAGTTATTACAAGTGCGGCCAGCAAAGCTTTTATCATAATTCACTGTAAATTACCATAAGTTTCTATAAATTCACGTCAAGTATTACCGATTTCCAAAAAATTAATTAATTTTCGTAAATATTTATAAAGTTTAGAAATTTACGCACATTTGAGAACATTTATATGCATCTATGGTAATTTGAGAGAATTCATAAGAACCGTACATCCTCAAAATATATTTACTTCATAGGAATTTGAAACCTTCATGTTTTTCCTATCGACGGAATTTGGAATTATATTTGGCTGCCCTTTATTTTGGACGAATATAAAATTTTTGGTGTTCGTTGAAAAAGTTCTTTAATAAAAATTCCAATTTAATATCTTACAGATGGAGCTAATCGGCAGTCACAGGATGGTGAACCACCAAGGCAGCGTTTAAGAGCAGATAAATGTTAGTATGTAATAATTTTTTTGATATCACAAAAATTATGCTAAGACTCGAAAAAATACAAATTTTGTTTCTTAAACGGCAAAAAATTGTTCTCGCTGAACAGCGTTGGCCCCTAAAGACTTTTAAAACAAGTTACAAATTTTAACTTAAAAAATATAGATATACGAACTTTTAAATTTTAAATAGAGGCGTGAGGCCATAGAATTTGTGTAGTTTTCTAGCATTCGGTGCTTCTACCATTTTAAAAAGTTCGATAAAGTTATGGCTCGTATCGTATCGTATGCTGAGTACCCTGAGATTAAAGAATACCCATACATTTGAATGAATCGCCCTCAGCCGTTTATATGACTCGCCCGCAGTTATTGGCTCGATGTCATTTTTGAAATCGTTGTCCAACTCTGCAATCCCTTATTCTCCTCTGGTTAAATGCACTGTTCTACATTTATCTATTCCAAACTCCATGTTGATATCATTGGAAAACTGTTTTGTGAAATCGATCATTTGCTGCAATTTCTGAGTTGAACTAGTGTACAGCTTCAGATCATCTATGTCTAGAATGAGGGTCACTTTATGACAATCCTTATTATCATGTAATCCGAACCCATGCGACATTCTGCTTAGTGGTTTGCTCAATGGGTTCAAACATAAACAGAAATATAGTGCACTGAAGGAGTCTTCCTCAAAGATACCCGTTCTAATGTGTATAGATCTTGTTATCCTTGGTTGTCCATTATCAAAAAAATTACTAGATTTATGTACCCCAAAGCGTCATGGCTCGACTTAGAAAGTGAACTTTGCGTGCGCAGATTTTGTAAAGTTTTAAGACATCAAGCAAAGAGTTATGCTGTACTGAAGGAAACGCTTGCGTCTATAGTGACTCAATTTTTACTGTCTCGCGATTTTTTACAACAACCTATTTGTTCTTCTGTAAGAATTTCATTCTCGTCGCAATGAGAATATAACTTATCTGCGATGATAGCTAGAAGACATTTATAAATTGTTGGAAGACAGGCTATCGGTCAAAATTCAGATGGATGTTGAGCCAACGCATGATGCACACTTGTCAGGTACTTGCAACAGAAGTTGTTTACCATGTCCGGACCTAGAGCTTTCCAGTTAATTGTCGTTTTGAAGACCGCTGAAACATCTAAGGCTCCAATGTTTATCATCGGCATCTCTGGGCTATTATTTGACACTGATTGATTCAGTTTGAACCGAGCAGTGGCCAAACTGCATCTGTTCCTTTTGCCTTAAACACCCGACTAGTAATTAGTCACGTCTTTCAATGGAGGGACTTTGGTGTCTTGCTGGTTATTCCACATTACACACTTTCCCCGATAGAACCTTCTTGCATCTGTCTGAAAGGTTCGATTTTGTTACGTCCGTGCACTACTTTTCTTGTACCGACACAGTCTGGCAGTAATTACATCAAGTCTGTTACGATTTTACACCAAGGCTGTTGGGAGTCTTAAGTCTTATCCAATATTGAGTGTGTTATTGTCTCGATGTGACAATGCGGGATGATTTTAGTGACTTGGATCATCAGCTCTCTGGTTTTATTTTATTTTTTATATCCAGTTAGTCCACCCAGTTTCCACTTTAGTTCGCTGACATGCATATCGAACCTGATCTTCTATTGTACATCTTCATTCCTTGCTGGGACAAGGACTGCAAATGTAGGCCTAGTTCTGCTGCCTAACGTTCTAACGATTGACACATCAGCACAGTATACAAGAGTTTTAACTTGAAAAGCACAGAGTGCCTTAGTGTTGGCTTTATATATCTGAACTCTACTAGAGCACGACCAAAATTGTGTTAAAGGTGCTGTAGGTTTTCTAGTATTTCGCTGTTCAGAGCGTCGTTATTAATATCTGAATGTCTTTCTAGTGGAGCCGGTACTTGACGTTCATTATCCCTAGCACCTACCCTTCTGCATCCATCAAGTTTTCGTTCTTTACAACTTCTAATGGGAGTTCATCAAGAGAAAGCTGTGGTTCCACTTCCGTTTTGGTAGCAGTTATTTAAACAGCCGAAAAGAATCTGTTTACATTTTCCTTAAAAAAATATTCCACTTTATTTCTGTCGAGGTGTTTAGCTGCAAATAGCTAACACTAGCCAAAGCATCATCAGCAGGCACATTTGATGTTCAACTGATTACCGTTTGTCGCATATTTTCTTGCTAATCAGCTGTTTAATTAGTGAGATCTGCCAGACCATCTTGCAGCTCACCACCACCACCGTCCCGCATGCTGTGACCCCCATCGGCAGCTCAGTTATTATTTATGGGTTTTGGTCTTTTTATTAGTCCCTCTCCTCTTCTTTATCGGTCTCTCTGGGATAGGAAAGCCTGTCACTTGCTTTTTATTAATATTATTATTTATATATGCTATCTTTTTTTAATAGTGTTTAGGTTAGCCATGTAGATGCTTCAGTTAATAATTTAGTCCGTTGTCAAGAAAAACACCATGGCACAGTTTTGGAAAGGCGCTGCGGGGTTTAGAGTTTTTCTGGCCCGAGAAAATATGGTAGCCAACTGGCAGAAAAATTTCAAGGCCTTTCTTGGCGAAACCTTTCTTCGTAATAAAGAGGTAGGAAGACGGCTAACTAGCGACGATAGAACAGTCGATACTCGGTCGTGATTTTGATTGGTGCCGGCCGGTCGCACTTCCGAGTGAGTGTTCTAGTGGTCGGACGAGGTAGCGTCTAGACGACCATGAGTCGCGACAATTGCAAAGGCTAGCTGTTGACGAGGTCTGACCGTCCGTCATCGAATCGATGGGGTTGGCAGTCCCTCGTTTTGACGTCGTGTCTGCCTCTCCCTTGGATTCAAACCCATAGAGTTAATACTCAACGGTCTTCCGGAGCGCTTGAATCTAATTCTTCAGGACTGAGTCTTTTCTAGGGGCCCAATCCTGCCAGTGGATAATTGTCCAGGAGTCATCATTTGATAAGGCAAAAATTTTAAGCTGAGAGAAAAACATTATATTTGTAAAAGGCAAAGTAGAGGCAGAGGAAATGAAAATCTAGAAATCACAAAATTGAAAGTTATCAGGGACGGAATATTGAGGGTTCCTTGATATTTGTTTTAAAAAATTCTTAAACTGAATACTACAAAGTTACTAGATTAGAATACAAAAATTTTAAAAGTATAATTTCCACCGTGGTCAACCGTGTTTGCAGAAAATTAAAAAGATATCAGGATCACATTCATGAAGTTAAATGATATAATAGAGGGCAAGATAAACATTCTTTGAAATGTATTCATGAACCCTTTTCGGTTGACCTTCTACTCACTATAAATTTTGATACAAAATGTTGGGAAAAAAATTTGGTTTTCAATCGTATTTTTTAAATCTATTTATTAATTCTTATACGTTGCAAGTTGCAGAGTATAAATTTTCAAGAGTATAAATCTGAAGTCTCTTTATGGGCCAACAGCAAATTTTCGGGCTTTGTTAAAAAAATATATGAATAAACATCCCTATAATATATTTTTTACAGATTCCCTTCCAGTACACGCAGGGTCTTTAGCAGATGTGCAGATGCACATGAACAAGAAACCATTATACCAACATAATCAAAATGTTTATCGTGATTGTAAGTATATAATAATTTTTTTAACTAGGAGAAAATTGATGTGGTTTAGAAAAAATAACAAAATCATTAGACGTTGAAGATCTTTAAAATTTTTTCTGCTTATGTTATGAGTGGGGTTATGGGGTTACCGGATTAAAATTTTTGGGGCTGGGTAAAAAAGACTTCAATAAAAAACACTGTGTTTTGTCTTATAGCTGAACGTGTTGAGGGACAACAATTACCTGGAACATCAACAAGATCCGAACAAAGCAACCCATTTCATTTAGGTTCTAGCCATGAAACTTCAGGTTCTGGATATCTATGTTAGTATATTTTAATTTTTTAGAATAACGAAAAATTGTTTGGACTCAGAAAAAATTTGAATTTAATTTCTTCACCACAAATAAATTGTGCTCTCTGAAAAGCGTTGGCTCCTCAAGATCTCTAGTATATGTTTCAAATTTTACATTGAAAAGTACATATTGAGGGTGGTAAGGAAAAAAGTATTACAAAATTCTCTGATTTATCCCTGAATTTTCCCTGCACGAAAATTAAAAATTCCTGATCACTTCTTAGTTTTTCAGCAGATTGCTTATTATTATTTAATAAATGAGTCCTTCGCATAACAATCTTTTGATATACATTATACTTTAACATTATTTTTTAGCGCAAATTAGCACAAATGTAACTTTGCGAATCACAGAACGAATCGCAAAATAAAAAAGACTTAAAATAAAATCAGAAAACGTATTATGCTTTACAGATGATATTTTACAACCAGGACGCCCCAACGCTTCACCAGCACCGTCAACGTCAAGAGGGCCGCTGTGTAAGTATACAATAATTTTTTGAACGCAGAGAAAATTGCTTTTATTTAGAAAAAAATCGTTAGCCCTTGAAATCTTCTGCGGATTAAATTCTGTAGCTTTTTTCGTTTTTGAAGTAAACCCGAAAACATCGTTTTTACAAAAAAAAATACTTTCTATAGATCTGGAAATTCACTAAAATTTACCCAAATTTGTTAAAATTTATTTGAATTTGTGGAAGTGTATGATAATTTATGGCAAAACCAATGATCGCTTCCCAAAGGTTATTCTGTCATACACTTCTTTTCAATTCATGAGAGATTGCAGAAAAATGATAAAAATTTGCAATTACAAAATGACATGTACTTGAAACAAATCCAATTTTGGCGCGATCTGAGAATACTCATAAACGCCCTAGCATAGATTTTAGAAGAAGAGCAACAGAGAGAAAGAGTCGACAGAACGCCCTCCGAAGGTTCAACGAACAAATCCTTTTTCATATGAGAAATGGCATGTAGAATTTTTCTGACTTGACTAATTCAAAGAACTAATTTTAATTAACATAACAAGCTCAACAGTAAAAAATAAATTTTTGAACGGTTAGGGGTCTTTTCTCTATAGAGTTGCAAATCATTCAGCTGGGTCAAGTCTCACAACAAATATTTGTGCTACGATTTGGTTTACCTGAAATATTCTTTTAACACGCAAGGACTTCTTTTAGTGAGAACCTTATCCCGGGGAATATAAACACACTTAAAAAAACAATGACGTTCCGCTTAAATGTGAGAAAACGCATCAATATAAGTAGCCACGTGTTTCCTTGATCAAGATCTTGTCACTCCGCCCTCTTTTCCCAATAACGACCAAGATGATGTGAGGAGAGGGGACAGAACGCAATTAAAACCTTTGCCCGAATTCGACAGCTTTTCTGACTCCGGAACCGAATACTAATGCAACCTAATTTTTAGATCCCCCCTTTACATTTTTTCCTAACCGCCAGTAAACTGTTCTCGCTGAACGGCGTTGATCCACGGAAACCTTTAAAATAAGTTTTAAGCCGTGGCCTCAAAAGTACATGATCTTATAAAAAATTTAACTGCGCCTCGTTTTCTATTAAATGAAAATGTTTTAGCTTTCCCTATTTTTAGATTAAACACGAAAACCCCATTAAAAAGGAACTTTCTGAAAATGTTAGAAATTCATTAAAATTTGTAAAATTTAGGGACCGCATAAAATTGTTATGGAATGGAAGCTTCTAATTTGTCCCCTAAGGGTTTACATTTTTCTTGCATTTTCTTCCCTATTGCTTCACACACCCACCACACACTTACTTGGTGGTGGGAAGGGGGCCTACATTTTAAGGTGGGTTCCGAACTACCAAGAACAACAGCTTTAAGTACTTAGAGAAGCTTTTTCTATAGAGGTATCGGTTCCACGACTCTCTGCAGATGAACAACTCCCTTGCTATGCTGGTGTTCAGCAAAGGGTGCTTTTGGAGTGGATGATTACGGATTTTATTTCAAAAGTTAGAAATTAATATAGTGGATCCAGTGTAACTGCTAAAATGGTTAAATTTGAACACTTTTATCTAAAACTGCTGATTTTGAAAACATTCTTTAATTAAAATTCCTTTGTTATATATTACAGATAGAGGTGCTGAGAGGCCAATATTATCTCAAACACCAACACATCATGAACCAATCAATGAATTTGCTTCAATTTCTGGCCATAAAGCTTCAGGTTTTGGAGGTCTATGTTAGTATATTATCATTCTTTAAACTAATTAAAAATTATGGCTGCTCAGACAAAAATAAAAATTTTATTATTTCCCCACAAAGAAATTGTTCTTGCTAAGCGGCGTTGGCTTCTGGAGACCTTTGAAAGAAGTTTTACATTTTATATTTGAAAGTACATATTCGACCTGAAATATTGATTTCGCATGTTTTTCTTTGGGCAAAAATGTTGTAGCTTTACTCACGTTCAAAATAAATTCTAAAACCCCGTTTCTTAACAAAAAAATTTATTTATAAAAAATGATACAATTTGTGTGACTTTATTGGAATTTGTAAAATTTGCGGAAATGCATTTCAATTTGACGTAGTTAATGTTAATTTATAGGAATTTGTGGTAATCTATGGTTTGACCGGAAGAATATTTGTGGCAAAAAATCGATTTTTGACAACATCTTTTATAAATTTTTTTTTTAATTTAAAAATTACGTTATTAAATGAGGACAGCATTTGAACTATCTTTAGTTTGTACTCATAGCGATTTTTGGGATAAAATGAAAAAATTCTTAAATAAAAATCACTTTACTGTATTTTACAGCTGACATTTTTAATCAGCGACACTCCAACACTTTAGCAGGACCCTCAATGTCAACAGGATCAATGCGTAAGTATATAATAATTTTTTGAACTACGAAAAAATTGCTTAATTCAATAAAATCGCTGGCCCTTGAATTTTAACGTGAAAAATGCATATTCGTATAGAAAATTAATTTGGTATTTCTTCTCTAAATTAAATTCTGTATATTTTTTCGTGTTTGAAGTAAACCCGCAAAAAGCGTTTTTACAACAACAACAAAAATAACGTATTTCTATATATTTTAGAACTTTATGCAAATTTATAAAATTTATAAAAATGAAATTTTTGGTCAAAAGTTACAAATTCAAATGGTGGATCCAATATAACTTCTAAAATGATTTCATTTGTTAACGTTTGTCTGTAACTTGCATTAAGAAAGAGGATCCATATTATTTATAATATATCTTCTACACATACAGACCGCATATTGCTATCATTAAATTTTTCAAAAACCTTAAAACTTTTTTTTTACTGACCATGTAGAAAATTTTGCAAACATTTTTTCTGCCTTTTTCAAATTTTTAGGCTTCGTTTAAAATATTATATAATCAAAATTCCTGTTTTATATATTACAGATAGAGTTGCTGAGAGGCCAATATTACCTCAAACATCAACATGGCCCGAACCAATCAAAGAATTTGCTTCAAGTTCTGACCATCAAGCTTTAGGTTCTGGAGGTCTATGTTAGTATATTATAATTTTTTTAAACTAACAAAAAAACTGTTGGGACTCAGCCAAAAATGTAAATTTTATTTATTTCACAGCAAATAAATTATTCTCGCTGAACGGCGTTGGTCCCGGGGACCTTCAGCATAAATTTTGAATTTAAAATTTAAAAATTACATATTTATATAGAAAAATTGGTTGCGCAACTTTTTCGTTGTAAAAAAATTTCGTAGCTTTACCCGCGTTCGAAATAAATTAAAAAATCCTTTTACTTGAAAATTAAAATTATGGATATAAAATGATGACATTTTTCGACTTCAAAGAACCAATGATGCCTGTCTGAATCAGTCCCCTGATCTTTTTGAGTCGAGATTTGACAGTAAACAGTTCTACCCTGGTCCATAAGACCACTGACGCACAGGTTAGCCTGGTCCGCAGGATCGCTGTGTAGATCCACATAAGTGTCTCCGGTTTCAAACCCCAATTTTTTCCTATAGATCTCTTACAAAGCGACAGAGTCGCTATCAACTTCCTGCACTTGTTTTCCAGGTGCTTGTCCTGCCAGTTTCAATGTACTAGTGGTTCCCACTTATACCTTCTGGCGAATACAACCGCAGCAGTCATATTCGATTTGAACGACAGTCCCATGACAGTCACATGTAGATGCTAGACACGCACAATAACCAGTATATCGTCTGCATAGCTTATAGCGTGGTGGCCCTGAATCGTGTGCAGATAAAGCGGTTCATCTACCGCCAAGTACCACAACAGGGGCGACAAAACACCTTCAAGCGGACTTCCCGTGTCAATGGTTTTACATAAAGTGCTATCGCCTTTAGTCGTAGTTAGTTTCCTCTTGGCTAATATCTAGCAGGTCGATTTCACAACTGCAATAGGCAGACAGTGTGCGACCATAGCCGCTCTTATCTCCTCTCAAGAGGTGTAGTTCAAGGCTGCTTAGATGCCTGTCTGTCTTAGTTCTCCTTCAATTAGGTTTACTGCTGCGCTTAGGGCTGTCTCAGTCGAATAATCATCTCTATAGTCTTTCCACTGTTTTTAGAAGGAAAAAAGTCCCTAATGGAACGGAAATCCTTGGGTGAGGTATCACCGATCCTGCCTGCTTTTGGAATGAAGACTACTCTCACACCCCTTTATGTTCCCAGAACATAATCCAAGGTCAGAATAGCCCTAGCAAGTCGCACATACCGCCCTATGATGATATCACCAGTCCATAGGTCCATAGTTTCTATGTTTTGCACTAAACCTCTCTTAGGTTTCCCTGTTAAGCTCTTCGAGTTTGCTATTCCTCCAGTGTGCCTCCTCAGCCTTACGGCTGCCATATCCAGGGTATTCACGTCTCTGATTGACCTGGGAACCTTTGAGAGTGCACTTCTTAGTTCCGTAAAAAACTGTTCCCAGTCCGTTCTTCTTGGATTTCGGAAGATTTAGGGCTAACGAGTACAGTGGATTCTAACTCGAACTCTATCTGTAAGTAATCTGCATAGAGTGATGTCAATGATTTCCTCCCTGACTGAGTTACGAAAGAATATCTAAATCAGTGGCGATTAGGTATTCCAGTAGATCATTAACACTTGAGTTAATATCCGTGCTGCCTTAAAAGTATAGTGGGAGCTAGCATCGCACCCCTGCAGAAGAGAAAGATCCCTTACCTTACAGTATTCCTCCACTGTACGTACCTGCACAGATGGATTAGTATCGCTGTCATATGGAAAGCAATCCGATCCAATAACCCGTCGCCAAAATACAAGCCCTCAAATTGGCCGCCTTGGGGTCTCTGTGACAAAAATCAACCCCCTCCCCTAAACCACTAATGCTATTTTGAACTAACCAGGGTTCCTGAACTAGTTGGGTAAAAATAATGTACTTTTTCATAATTTTCATAACACAAAATGACTTGCGGAAGATGTCTTTTTTGAAGAAATCGAGCGCAGCCTCAGAATACAAGAAGAAAAAATACGTAAGAGACACTGTGTATTCAGTGGCTTTCCGGAACTTACCCGAATGATCGTCGCTAATGTATAACCGAATGCAGCCCGGTCTTATTTCCCTTGAATTTCCGACCAGAGTCAGAACTATTTCACAAGTCTGAAACATACGTAAGTGTAAGCGATTCTTTTTTTCTCTCAATTCCCTTTGCAGCACAGTGGAACGGAATTACAAAAAGTTGGCCGAAAGTAGTAATGTTAATAAAATAGGGAACATTTTTTTACTCCAAGGTTTTTGGGGTTGCTGGTTACGAATTCACTGTGCCAAATAAAAAAAAAATCATGGAATCAAGATGTCGGATAAGTCTGCTAAATAAATTTTTAATTCTTTTCAAGATTAGTATGAAGAAGTTTTTGAGCGCGTTGGTTGCGAATGCGGTGCCAAAAATTCGAAAAAAAAAGTGGTGGCTACAATACAGTGGACGAGTATGCTAAATAAATTTTTTATTTGTTTCAAAATTGGTATAGAGATGTTTTTAAGGTTGCTGATTACGAATACTCATTCAAAACTTTACATTAAAACAAAATGGTGGATCTTACGTCCAAATATGGAGATGACTCAGTATGTTTTATTAGAACAGTTAACCATCCTCTGCAAACATCTTCACAATTAAGCGCTTTATTTCCGGCATAATTCGTCTTACTTTTGCCGGTCCAGTTGGACCTTTGCTTATTTCTTTCAGTTCTGTACTCAAATATTTTTATTTTTATGACTTAAATCCATAATAATAAATCCTGAACATTAATTCTCTGTGATCGCTCCGACTTTTGGTCTATTGGAAGTGGCAGACGACCAAAACTTGATATACTTCGTAAGTTTCTTCATTCGTTTTCTACTTCCATACCTAGTGTCCGCATGATGCATTTAATTTTTTCTTTGTGAGGAACGATTAAGAATCTTCGTCTTTGCAAACTTCTCCACTTTTTTATTCTAATATCAAAGAATAATAATAATAGTAATCATAATGATAGTAAAAAATAAAAAATGAAAAAACAATAGAAAATCAGAATCAAAGCTAATGGACAAGACAGCAGTAAACTTATGTGTAAATCTAATCGACTTAGCGCCTAGCAACTACGTGAACAGCGAGTATCGTTTTCGTTTGAGCACCAGAAAAAAGCGGCAAAAATGTATTTTTGACCAAATTTGTTTTAAATTATTTTTTAAAATTCAGAAATCTATTTATTGTCTGCTTCAACATATAAATCAGAATTTCTTCATTCTCAAAATATATTTACCTCATGCAAATTTTATACCTTGTTTAATATCAGCTGACTTTGGGGCAGCATTTGAGCCATCTTTTTTTTGGACCAATAGCAATTTTTTGGAATTGGGTGAAAAAATTCTTGAATAAAAATCCCTGTATTATATGTTACAGCTGATATTTTCAATACAGGACGCCCCAGCGCTTCAGCAGTGCATTTAATGCCAACAGGGCCGATGCGTAAGTATATAATAATTTTTTTAACTTAGAGAAAATCGCCGTGATTTAGGAAGAAAAATGCAAAGTTTTCAACTTTCAATAACTTTGAAAACAGTTTCGAATTTCCTCTTAAAGACTCATATTCTTATAGGAAATAAATTTCGTATTTGTTCTCTAGACAAAACGCTGCACCTTGTTCCGTTTTGAAAGTAATTGTCAGAACACATTTTTTAAAACAACGTAGTTCTATATATTTCGTAATTTCATAAAAATTTATGATATTTGTGAAATCTGATTGGAATTTGTGAAAAATCTGTAATAATTTACGGCAAAACTGATTATCGCCTTCCCCAGCCAGTCAGAACAAATTTGTTTATTTGCGTTTCACGTGCAAACATTACTTTTTACATTATTTCTAAATAATGTTAACCAGCGATTTTTGTCGTTTTGCCCCATTTTGATTGACATAAACCTCATATCTAGCCCATTGACAACATTTTAAATTGCTTGCAGGGCTCTACGGCACGGTCAATATACAGGGTGTCTAAAAAGTCCCGGGACGGTTGGCTTTTTCCTCAGGTAAAATATTTTTCAAAAAAGTGAAGATTATTTCTGAAGTAAATTTCAATAAGGGGTTTATTGGTGACCTTCATTTTGATCTCGAAGTTGGCATTCATAGCTTTTTCAAGGTCAATTTTGGTTTTTTAAATGGAAAGCCCCTTTTTACATCTGCAGTCGATAGATCGAAAAATTCTACGTTTAGGTACGTACCCAAGTCATAGGTTAGTTCTAAAGTTCAAGATCAGTTAGAGGTTATTTGAAATTAACAAAGTTTTCCAAGAGGTCAGTGCAATTCCCGAAGTAACTTTCAACAAGAAATTCATTGGTGAGCTTGGTATTGGTCTTGGTTACAGCGTTTTGAATAGTGTAAAATCATAAGAAAATTTTTCATTAAAAGTTCCAGGTGTTCTGCTGAGAGTTCTGTTCCTCCCCAAAGAGTTGTACAGTCCTATACCGTTTTTCAATACCTAAGTCAATACCTAAGGCGATACCATAAGTCCTATACTATTTTTCCATACGAATATTAAGAATCTAAACTAAATTTACGTATTACAAGTACATACTTAGTATCTTTCGCTAAAAGATTATTATGGCGCAAGCTAAACTTTAGGAACGAAAGAGGGTATCTGTATGAATCATGCGTGGTTGGAGAGATCAAGTTCGATCTTATGATCAAGTTCGTTTGTTTTTTAATCGCACTTTTCGTAATGGAGAAGGGTTAAATCCTGTCTCAAAATCAACAATTGAAAGAACTGTAAGGCGC
>JAAAKG020152743.1:0-24910 GCA_010014905.2 Druon quercuslanigerum
TTGTTGAAAATGTAACTACATAATTAATAATGCATATTAAAAATAAATAATTCCTCTATGTATGAACTATATATATTTTTTGTGCTTGGGTTTTAAAAATATTCTAAAGTAGTTTCTGAGTAGCCCATAAAATAATATTATATTTACATAAAAAAATATTTTTGAACATCGCTCCACTGGGAATCGAACCACAGAACTCCCGATTGCCGGTCGGGTACTTCAACAATTAAACTTTTAAAGAGATCGAAATAAAAATCCATTTTCAGAAGCTATTAAATAATAAATTAAATAATAATAATTATGCACTAATTATAATTTATTAATAATAATAATAATTTAATAAGAAATTTCCCCTTAAATTACCCATAAATTAATTTTCAAAATTTTTGCAGAGGAACCATCGAATTTCCATACACGCAAAAAACGACTAATTGATCGCACCCATCCGCAAAATAGAGGACTTCCGATTGAACGCGTGCCCTACATTGTCAAAATTTTAAAAAATGATGACACTTACTGCGCAGGAACTTTATTGTCGCGTTACATTGTCTTAACTTCCGCCTATTGTCTTCAAGAAATTGCCACCTACAGTGTTTTATCTGGTTCACCACTGATGGGTTATGGGAACCGTCACAATATAACACGAACAATTTTTCACAATCATTTTAACCCACACACAAACGATTATGATCTTGCGATGATTAAAATTTCTCCGCCAATCTATGAGAAATTTTCGCCCAATCGGCCCATTGAAATGTCAAATACGAAAGTGCCCACAAATATTCTTGGTGAAGTTAGTGGATGGGGTTGCACTGCAGTGGGACCAGGGTAAGTTATCAAAAATTGAATAATTTTTGTCATTTGACCTCTGACATTTGATAGATGACATTTTAACTTTCGCATTTGACCTCTGTCTCATGGATCTTTAATGTTAACCCTTGACCCATGATCTTTGTTACTTGACCTATAAAATTTCAACTTTGACCTTTGAATTCGTCTCTCTAACAAACTTTATTATAAGTTCTGACCTTTGACCTGTAAAACTTGACTTAATATTTCCTTTGACCTTTGAAAGTTGATCTTTTAAATTTTACCTTTGGAATTAAACCCTGAACTTTGACCTCAGATACACGAACTACCAGATTTTACCTTTAACCTTTTTCACCAGGCCTTTGGCATCCTAATTTTTACCTTTGACCTTAAATATCGGACACTGGACCTATAATATTAAACCTTTTAGCTTTGAAGTCTGCTTTATGTCACTTTACTGTTCACCTCTTACCTATGACTTTTGATATTTGACCTATAAAATTTGGTCTTTGACCTTTGAGCTCTGCCCTATATTGCTTTAATTTTACCACTTGACCCTAAGCATTTTTCACTTTTCCTAGTACATTTCATGTTTCACTTTTTGCGTCAACGTTTGACCTACGAGTCTTTACTGATAAAATTCAACCTTTAACCTTTGACTGCTGCCCTAGTAACCTTGGATTTTAATCACTGATCTTTGACTTCGGACATTTAACTTATAATGTAAAATTAGCCCTGAACTTCAGCCTCCGACACTTTAACTATCATGACTTCGATGCCTTAACTTTATTATTTAATAAACGCTGATTTGTTTAAACAAATCGAATTGATTACATTAATTTTTTTCAAAAAATTTTGTATTTTAATGTTTTTTTTGTTGCTATAAATATTAAAAATCGCAAATGTTGAAAACAGAATTCTTATATTTGTTTTATTCTTTACTTGTTTGAATAGTTATTTATCAGTTGTTTCCAGTATTTTTTAATTTAGAGGAATCTGTATTATCTTCAGATGTAGTTACTATTGACCAGTCTATATGTCATTCCGTAATTCGTGAAAATACATATAACTATCGATTAAATTAACTCTTTAAATAAATAAATTTAAAAAAAATTTTAATTTAATTTTTCTGAAAAAATATCTTCTCAATTCGCTCCACTGGGAATCGAACCACATAGCTCCTGATAGCTGGTTGAGTGCTTTTCCAATTAGGCTATTAAAGAGATCGAATTAAAAATCTTGTTTTAGAAAGATACGCTATCTCAAGACAGGTATTACATTCAGGATACGGTTAATTTAAAGGAATCTATATTATCATCAGATTTAGATACTATCGATCAATGTAGATTTCATTTCACAATCAGTAAAAATAAAAATCATAACAATCGATCAAGGTAATTCTTTAAATAACAGAAAATACTTAACATCATTTCACACTAGATAAAAATTAAATTGGAAAAATGAAATTTTTCTAAAAAATATCTTCTCACTTCGCTCCACTGGGAATCAAACCAAATAACTTCCGATTGCCGGTCGGTGCTTTTCAAATTAAGCTATTAGCAAGATGAAAAGAAAAATCTTTTTTTTTAGAAACATACAATATCTCAACCCAGGTATTACATTTACGATACGGTTAATTTAAAGGAATCTGTATTATCATCAGATTCACTTACTATCGATCAGTGCAGACTGCATTTCACAATGATTAAAAATAAAAATCAAAACAATCAATGAAGTTTATTCTTTAAATAACAGAAAATACGCGTCATTTCTGACTGGATGGAAAATAAAAGTTTGAAATTAAATTTGTTTTAAAAAAGATCTTCTCACTTCGCTCCACTGGGAATCAAACCACATAACTTTCGATTGCCGATTGGGTATTTTTCGTGCAAATGTAAAGATCTTTTATCAGAAAAATTTAATTTAATTTTTTTTTGTCAAAATTTTTGTAACAATAAAAAATGTTGAAGAATTAAAAATATTCAGTTGGTCAGTGAACCCGACAATCATAACAATTATTCAAGTAAATTCTTCAAATAACAGAAAATACTTAATGCCATTTCTGAATGGATGGAAAATAAAATATAGAATTTAAATTTTTCTGAAAAAAGATCTTCTCACTTCGCTCCACTGGGAATCGAACCACACAACTTTCGATTGCCGGTCGGTGATTTTTGAATTAAGCTATTAACGAGATCAAAAGAAAATTTTTTTTTTTTTAGAAATATAACAATCTTTTTACAATCAGTGAAAATAAAAATCATAACAATCGATCAATTTAATTCTTCAAATAACAAAAAATACTTCACGTCATTTCCGACTAGATGGAAAATAAAATTTAGAAATAAAATTTTTCTGAAAAAAGATCTTCTCATATCGCTCCGTTTGGGTATTTTCGTTCAAATGAAAAGATCTTTTATGAGAATTTTTTTTTTTAATTTACCAAAATTTTTGTATCAATAAATAATGTCGAAGAAATAAAAATATTCAGTTTGTCTATTTTTATTTCAACCTAAATTGGGGGATCATTCCTCTCTTGATAAAACTAGTCAACGTAGTCGCCATGCCCCTGCATACCAATTGTACGAGGAAAAGTCGGAGTGCACGTGTAAAATTGGCTAGAGTGTGGGGTAAAGTCGGCTAATGTATGGAGTAAGGTCGTCCAGGGTCCTGGGTAAATTTAGCTAAGGTAAGGGGTAAAGACATCTGAGGTGTGGGGTAAAGTCAGTTAGGATACGGGATAAATTCGGCTTCGGTAGTTGGTAAACCTGGCTAGAATATGGGGCAAAACTGGCTATTGTGTGTGATATATTTAGTTCGGAACGAGATAAAGACGGTTAGGCTACGGAGGAAAGTCAGCTGCCGTATGTAGTAAACTTTTCCACCACACGAGGTAAAGTCTTCTAGGATAAGAGTAGAGTAGGCTAGAGTGTAACGTATAGTCGGACAGCATGCGGGCTAAATTGGGGTTAGGTACGGATTAAGGAGGCTATCGTACGTAGTGCAGTTAGTTAGAGTACGAGGTAAAGTTGGCTAGAGTCAGGGGTAATGTCGGCTTCTGTATCAATTTAAGTAGGCTAGGGTACGGCGTGAATCCAGCTAATGTATAGAGTAAAGTCATATAAGACCTGTTGTAAAGTCGACTAAAGTACGGCGTAAAGTCGCCAAAGCTACGAGGTAATATCGGCTAGAGTGTGTGGTTAAAATTCCCAGTATGCTTTATAGAGTTGGTTCGGTAGGGGATAAAGATGTTTAGGCTACGGGGTTATGTCAACTATTGCAAGGAGTAAGCTTTGCTTAGATCAGGGGAAGAGGCTTCTTGGACAAGAGTAAAGTAGGCTAGAGTGCAAGCTAAAGCCGCATTGGGTGCGGAATCAATTCGGGTTAAATAGGGGTAAATTAGGTCACAGCACTTAGTTAGTTCAGGTAGATTTTGGTGAAAAGTTGGCTAGAGTGTGGGTAAAGTCGGATAAGGTATGCAGTAAATTCTACTAGAATACAGAAGAAATGCAGATAAGGTATGGGGTAAACTCGTCTAAGGTATGAGGTAAAGTCGGCTAGGGTGCGGGGTAACGTCGACTAGTATGTTTGACAAAGTCGGGTTACGCACGGGATAAATAAGTTTACGCTACAAGGTCAAGGTAAATTTTCTTACAGTACGAGACAAGTACAGCTAGGGTATCGGGTTAACTAGGCTAGAGAGAGGGAAAGTCGGCTAAAATGCGGAGTCAGGTCATCCAGTGTCTAGAGCATGGTCATCTAGGCTATAAAGTAAAGTAGGCTAGAGCGTTAAGTAAAGTAGGCTAGAGCGTGGAGTAAAGTAGGCTAGAGCGTGGAGTAAAATAGGCTAGAGAGTGAAATAAAATTGGATAGGGTGTGGGGTAAAACTGGCTATTGCTCATTTTTGACCTGTTTTCATTACACTTATATATTTTATAACAAAAATACCTTAAATTTTTGTTTCAGGAACTATAAGCTGTTTCGTAATAAATTACAAACAATGCAAATACCCATAATTGACAATATTTCTTGCCAAATCCTCTACGGAAGCCCAGTTCATATTACAGATCGACATATTTGTACTTATGACCCAAGTGGACTTAAACGAAGTTGCGATCGGGATGGAGGTGATGCTTTGGTTGTTAATGAAAAATTAGTTGGTGTCATGTCTTTTCGAGAAAATTCTTCTACCGCAGGAAACCCTCAAGTTTTCATGAATTTGGTTGATCCAGAAATTAACGAATGGATCCGAGTAACCATGAAACAATTAAAAAATTCTTGTTTTTCTTTTCGTTTTTGTAGCAAATTTTAAAAATGATAATGGACCTTTACTTTATTTTCAAAACGGATTTTTTCAAGTCTACAGATTTAAAAAAAATATAAAATAAACGTAAAAATTTTTAGGAAAATAAGTTATTGAATAAATACAATTTTTTAATTTTAAAGTTCGATTTGTACTTAAAATATACACTCGTCGATATATTCCCTTCCCCTTGTTTATAAATTACCGGAAATTATGCAATTTTTGGTAATTTACGGTAATATTACACATAATTTATGCTAACTCAAGATAAATTATCGAAAATTCAATTTAAAAATAGCTATAGATTCATAGACATTTTCGGTCATTTATGGTAATTTTAGAGGAAAATATGGTAATTTAAGATAAATTATCCAATATTGAATTTTAAACATTGTTACAAATTTCCGGAACTTATTTAAATTTGTGGGTACATTATGGTAATATTGCAGGTCATTTATGGTAATGTTACAAGTAAATATGATAATTTACAATAAATTTTCCAAAATCTAATTTAAAAATTTTTTTTATAAATTTCCTGAAAGTATTGGAATTTGTAAGTAATTTATGGAAATATTACAGGTAATTGATGGGAACTTAATAGAAATCAACCAAAATTCAATAAGAAAGTTTCTATAAATTTGTAAATTTTCCGGTCATTTATAATAATTTACAGATAAATATGGTAGCTTACCATAAATGATCAAAAATTCAATTTAAAGCATTTTTTTAAATTTTCTGTAATTTATGAAATTTATGAGTAATTCATGGTATTATCACAGTTAATATTATAATTAATTATAAATTAAGTTAATAACTTAAGATAAATGCCCCAAAACTCAATTTAAAAATATATATAAATTTTCAGAAATTGTTGGAAATTTTCGGTCATTTATGGAAATATTAGGGTAATTATGGCAACTTCTCACAAATTACCCACAGTTAAATTTTAAACATTTTCATAAATTTTCTGTAATTTATGAAATGTATGGTATTATTACAGGTAATTTATGGTAACTAGGATAAATTAGCCAAAATTTATTCTCATAGTTTTTTTAAATTTACGGAAATTTTCGGTTATTCATGGTAATTTTAGAGGTAAATATGGCAATTTGAGATAAATTATCCAAAATTGAATTTTAAACATTTTTATAAATTTCCGGAACTTATTTAAATTTGGGGGTACATTATGGTAATATTACAGGTAATTTATGGTAATGTTACAAGTAAATATGATAATTTACAATCAATTATCCTAAATCTAATTTTTAATTTTTCTTATAAATTTTCTGAAAGTGTTGGAATTTTTAAGTAATTTATAGAAATATTACATGTAATTTATGGTAACTTAAGATAAATGACCCAAAATTCAATACAAAAATTTCTTTAAATTTGGAAGTTTTTCGGTAAATTATGGTTTACTATAAATGATCCAAAATTCAATTTTAAGCATTTTTATACATTTTCTGTAATTTATGGTATTATTACAGGTGCTGTATTCTACCTTAAGATAAATGCCCCGAAATTCAATTTAAAAAAGTATATAAATTAGCAGAAAATTTTGGAAATTTTCGGTCATTTATGGAAATTTTAGGGTAAATATGGTAATTTCTCATAAATTACCCACAATTAAATTTTTAACATTTTCATAAACTTTCTGTAATTTATGAAATTTATGGTATTTTTACAGGTAATTTATGGTAACTAGGATAAATTACCCAAAATTGAATTTCATAGTTTCTTTAAATTTACGGAAATTTTCGGTTATTCAGGGTAATTTTGGAGGTAAATATGGCAATTTAAGATAAATTATTCAATATTAATTAAAATTTTTTTTATAAATTTGCGCAACTTATCGATATTTTCGTTCATTTATTTTAATTGTGTAGGTAAATGTGACAACATCTCATAAATTATCAAAAATTCAATTTTAAACTTTTTTGTA
Source organism: Druon quercuslanigerum (assembly GCA_010014905.2). Lineage (NCBI taxonomy): Eukaryota > Metazoa > Arthropoda > Insecta > Hymenoptera > Cynipidae > Druon > Druon quercuslanigerum. Next base: position 7,056 of record JAAAKG020152743.1, read on the forward strand.
CATTTCTAGTAATTTATGAAATTTTTGAATAATTTATGGTATTATTACAGGTAATTTGTGGTAACTAGGATAAATTAACCAAAATGTAATTAAAAAGTTTCTTTAAATTTGTGGAAATTCTCGGTAATTTATGGTTATTTTACAGGTAAATATGGCAGGTTACCATAAATTACCAAAAATTCAATTTTAAACATTTTGATAGATATCCGGAAATGTATGAAATTTCTTGGTAAGTTAAGGTAATATTACTGATAATTTATGGAAACTGAAGATAAAATACTCAAAATTTAATTTAAAAATATCTATAAAATGAAAAACTCCGAAAAGTTTTGGTAATTTACGGTAATTTATAGAAACTTGTTATTGAATTTTCGGTAATTTATCGTAAGTTTTATAAATTTCATAAATTTTAAGAATATTCTATTATCTGCAAGAAAAATTTTCTTACGTTTTTTACGGTAAGTGGACTAAGTCAAAACCCAAAGGTCAAAGGGCAGTGCTCAAAGGCGAGAGATCAGAATTTAGAAATAGTGAGGTCAGATCTAGATTAGACGTTAGATTAGAGAAGTCAATACAATTTTAGGGGTCAGAGTTCAAACTGAAGAGATTACCATGCATGATCATAGGCCAAATGTTATAATGCATGACCTCTAAGTCAAAGGTTAAATCAGAAAAGTGAAAGACCAGGTGCACCTGATATATCCTAATACATCACAAATAAAATTATTTTTATTATTGTCTTTTTCATCTGGTTAGAGAATAAATGCTTTAAACCTATGGTTCAAAGTTCAAAGAGCGCTAGGTGTTAAAGGTCAGAGTTCATTTTTAGAAAACAAAGTTTAAAGGTAAAACATCACCATGAATGTTTATAGGCCTAAGTTAAATGTCAAATTTTCAGTGTCATGGGTCAAAAGTTAAATTGTGCTTGTGAAAGGTGAGGAACTAGAGGTTAGAGGTTATAGGTCAATGATCACAGTTGTTTAAAGATCAGAGTTTAAAGTCAGAGTTTAAAGTCAGAGTTTAAAGATTGCTGGAGTAGACTCCTAGTGTACGAGCTAGGGGTGAAAGGTAAAAAACAAATTTTAGGTGTCTGATTCTAAAAGTGGTGAATCATCATCAATATTCAGTCAGAAGGTTAAGGTTTGACCTTAAAAGTGAGTAGCCAGATGCACCTGATACATCCTAAATCTGCTTTCTGTTTATTAATATATTCGACGTCAGGTTAGAGGTCCAAGGTCAAGGGTCAAATGTCAAAGGTCAAAGTTCATAGGTTATAGGTCAAAGTTAAAAGGTTAAATTTGAAGTCTGAGGGGTCAGATGGATCTGATACAGTCAGACACATCATACATCTTCTTAACGTCAAGTATTATGGAAGAGGCATTACGCAGTTCAGAGAGGGGGGGGGGGGGGGTATCTAGAATCCTCTTACTGTTTATTATCCTCTCCTTTGGCTGGAAATTCCTGAGAGGAAGATGCATCCCAGATTCTCTTCTGCTAGGAATCCGATCAAGAATAATTGTGAGTTTATTACCTTGATGTTGGGGGTGGCAAAGGTGCTTGGAGGCGGGTGAGGGGTGGAGATTTATAGAGCTGCTGTTAGACGCTACAAGAGCTCCCTAGACAAAAGCACGAGCCACTTTTGTTAATCTCGAATTTGCTCGAGGCAGAAGAATGATTTCAACTTGATGATTTCCCCCAAGGGAAAAAAATTTCCGCTACTTTGAATCACGAATCTTTGTCACGCGAAGGTAGGCCATTTATAGAAACAAAATGGAAAGGTAGGATAGTCGTAATTCTTTTGAATTTCTTTGAATCCTTTAAAGTTCTTTGAATTCCTTTAATGTATTTCCAATTGTTTTGGATTTTTCAAAACTCTTTTGAATTATGTTTAATCCTCTTCATCGTTATCAATTCTCTTGAATTCCTTTGAATTTTTTGAAGTTGGCTTTAATTTTTTTAAATGATTAAATTTTTTGTTGAATTCTTTTTGTTTCTTTGTTTTGAATTCTCTTGTTTTCTATGGAATTCTCTTTAAATGTTTCAAATGAATCTGAATCATTTTCATCCTTAAGAATACTTAATCATTCTTTTAAATTCCTTTGAATTGTTTTTAATTATTTTAAATGTTTTTTAATTGTTTCACTGTTTTTAATTATTTTAAATTCTCCCGGAGTATTTACAATTCTTGAAAATTCTTTTGCATTTTTTAAAAATTATTTTCAGGTCTTTACATTAGTTTGAATTGTTTTAAAATCTCCTAGAGTATTTTAAATTCCTAGCATTTTTTAAATTCTTTTGGATTCTTTTTAATAGATTTAAATTGTTTTGAATTTTTTAATTCTTTGGTAATATTTTTACTACGTTTAAATTCTATAATTTTTTTAACTTTGGAATTCGGTAAAATTGTTTATAATTCTTCTAGAGTATTTTTAATTTATATGAACTATTTTAAATTCTCTTTAAATATTTTGAATTAGTTTCGATAATTTTAAAACCTTTATAATACATTTTCATTCTTTTGAATTATCTTGAACTTATCACAATTATGTTATATTTTGTTATACCGTTTTTCATTATTTTAAATTTTCCTGGGGTATTTAAAAATCTTTCAAATTCTTTTGAATTTTTTTAAATATTTTCGAATTTTATTCAAGTCTTGTGAAATCTGTGGAATCGTTAATATACGTTTAAATTGCCTTAAATTCTCTTGGAGTATTTGAAGTTCTTTATGATTTTTTCAAAATTATTTTGTATGCTTGTGAATAACTTTAAAATATTTTGAACTGTTTTGAAATGATTTAATTGTTTTGAATTACTCCGCACTCTCTTAATGCCTTTTAAATACTTTGAATGATTTTCAATTCTCTTCAAATGGTTTAAATTCTTTTTTGAGCATTTCTAATTATTTTAAATTGTTTTTAATTCTTTTGAATTGTTTTGAATTTTTTTGGAGCGTTTTGAATTATTCTGAATTTCTTTAAATGCCAATGATTAATTTTAAATCATTTTAAACTGTTTGGAAGCGTTTTCATTTGGTTTAAATAGTGTCGAATTCTTTTCGAGTCTTTTAAATTCTTTAAAATTGTTCGAAATCCTTTTAGAGCATTTAAAAATATTTGAAACTCTTTACATTGCTTTTAGTGTATTGAATTCTCTTGAATTCCTCTGTAACCTTTAAAATTAAAATTACAAGCATATTCTTTTTGTTTCCTTCTTTTGAATTATCTTATTTTCTATGGAATTCTCTTTTAATGGTTTAAAATAATCTAAATCATTTTATATTCTTTAGAATACTTTTGAATTCTTCTAAATTATTTTGAATTGTTTTTAATTCTTTTGAATTACGTTAACTTCTTTTGGATTCTTTTTGATAGATTTAAATTGTTTTTTTGAATTTTAAATGATTTGACAATCTTTTTACTACGTTTAAATTCTCTAAGAAGATTTCGAACTATTTCAAACATTTTTAAATTCAGTAAAATTGTTTATAATTTTTTGAAGAATATTTTAAGTTTATATAAACTCTTTTATATTTTTTAACAATATTTTTATCTAATCTCAATAATTTTTTAATCTTTAGAATACATTTAAATTCTTTTGAATTGTTTTAATTTCATCGCAATTATTTTAAATTCCGTGATTTATTCTAAAATTTGTTCAACTGCTTTTAATTATTTTGTATTCTGCTGTGGTATTTCAAATTTTTACAAATTCTTTTGAATTTTTTTAAATTCTTTCGATTTCTATTCAAGTCTTCTGAAATCTGTGGAATTCTTAATATACGTTTGAATTATCTTGAGCTCTCTTGGAGTATTTTAAGTTCTTTATAATTAAAAAAAAATTTTTTGTATACTTGTGAATTGCTTTAAATTATTTTGAATTATTTTGAACTGTTTTGGAATGCTTTGATTGTTTTTAATTCTTTAGCATTCGTTTAATGACTTTTAAATACTTTGAATGATTTTCAATTCTCTTTAAATTGTTTTAATTCTTTTAGAGTATTTCGAATTATTTGAAATAATTTTCTAATTCGTTTGAATTGTTTTGCATTCTTTTGGAGGATTTTGAATTATTCTGAATTCATTTGAATGTCTATAATTAATTTTGAATCATTCTAAACTCTTGGAAGACGTTTTCAATTGCTTTGAAATGTGTCGAATGCTTTTCTAGTCTTTTAAATTCTTTTAAATTCTTTGAAAATATTTTACATCCTTTCAGAGCATTTAAAAATATTTGAAACTCTTTCAAATTCTTTTTAGTGTATTAATTTCTATTTAAGTCCTTTGTATTATTTAAAATTAAATTAAAATTTTTTAAATGTTCAGAAATGTTTTGAATTCTTTTTTTTCCTTGTTTTAGATTCTTTTATTTTCTAAACAATTCTCTTTAAATGTTTTGAATTAATCTGAATCATTTTACATTCTTCAGAATAATTTTTAATTCCTTTGACTTGTTTAAAATGGTATTTTTTTTACATTACATTAGTTTAAATTGTTTAAAAATCTCTTACAGTATTTTAAATTTCTGGTTTTTTTAAAAATTCCTGTCTATTCTTTTTGATAGATTTAAAAAGTTTTGAATTTTTTAATTCTTTGATAATCTTTTTCTACATTTGAATTCTCTAAGAAGATTTAAAACTATTTGTATTATTTTTTTATTCAGTAAAATTGTTTATAATTCTTCTAGAGTATTTTCAATTGATATGAACTCTTGTAAATTCTCTTCAAATATTTTGAATTAATTTCGATAGTTTTTAAATCTTTACAATACATTTTAATTCTTTTGAATTGTCTTGATTTCATCGCACTGATGTTAAATTTTGTTTGACTGTTTCCATTTTCTTTTTTTCGAAATTTTGTTTTATTGTTTTTAACTATTTTAAATTCTCCGGGGTATTTGAAATTCTTTCAAATTCTTTTGAATTTTTTTGAATTCTTTCGAATTCTATTCAATTCTTGTGAAATCTGTGGAATCGTTAATATACGTTTCAATTGCCTTAAATTCTCTTGGAGTATTTTAAGTTCTTTATAATTTTTAAAAATTATTTTGCATTCTCTTAATTTATTTTAAATACTTTGAATGATTCCCAATTCTTTTTAAATGGTTTAATTTCTCTTAGAGTATTTTTAATTATTTGAAATTATTTTTAATTCGTTTGAATAATTTTCAATTCTTTTGGAGCATTTTGAATTATTCTGAATTCCTTTAATGGCTATAATTAATTTTAAATCATTTTAAACTCTTTGAAAACGTTTCTAATTGCTTTATATTGTGTCGAATTCTTTTCGAGTCTTTTAAATTCTTTTAAATTCTTTAAAAACATTTAATTCCTTTTAGAGCATTTCGAATCATTTTTAACTCTTTTAAATTCTTTTTAGTGTATTGAATTCTCTCGAAGTCCTTAGTATTATTTAAAATTAAATTAAATTTTTTCAAATGCTTACAAATGTTTTAAATTCTTTTTGTTTCCCTGTTTTGAATTCTCTTATTTTCTAGGCATTTCTCTTTAAATGTTTTGAATTAATCTGAATCATTTTACAATCTTTAGAATACTTTTTAATTCTTTTGAATTGTTATTAATTCTGTTAAGTTACGTTAAATTATTTTAAATTCTTTAGTGTTTTTAAAAATTATTTTGAAATGTTTACATTTGTTTGAAATTTTTTAAAATCTCTTGAGTATTTTAAATTTCTGGTATTATTTAAAATTCTTTCGAATTCTTTTTGATGGATTTAAATAGTTTTGTATTTTTAAATTCTTTGATAATCTTTTTACTACGTTTAAATTCTCTAAAAAGATTTCGAACTATTTGGATACTTGTAAATTCGGTAAAATTGTTTTTAATTCTTTTAGAGTATTTTTAATTCATTTTCACTCTTTTATCTTCTTTAAAAATATTTTTATCAAATCTCAATAATTTTTTAATCTTTATAATACATTTAAATTATTTAAAATTCTTTTGAATTCATCGCAATTATGTTAAATTCTTTTAATTATTAATCTCCTGGGGTATTTAAAATTCTTTAAAATTCTTTTCAATTTATTTTAATTCTTTCGAATTCTATTCAAGTCTTTTGAAATCTGTGGAATTCTTAACATACGTTTGAATTGCCTTAAATTGTCTTGGAATATTTTAAGTTCTTTATAATTTTAAAAAATTTTTAATTATGATTTATTTGATTGTTTGATTGATTTGATAATTTTGATTTGATTTGATTAATTTGAACTGTTTTGAAATCATTTAACTGTTTTGATTTCTTTAGCATTCTCTTAACGTCTTTCAAATACTTTGAATAATTTTCAATTATCTTTAAATGATTTAAATTCTTTTTAAGAATTTCGAATTATTTTAAATTATTTTGAATCCATTTGAATTATTTGGAATTCTTTTAGAGCGTTTTGATTTATTCTGAATTCCTTTGAATGTCTATAATTAATTTTCAATCATTCGAAACTGTTTGGAAACGTTTTTAATTGCTTTAAATTGTGCCGAATTCTGTTTGAGCCTTTTAAATTATTCTAAATTCTTTAAAATTGTTTTATATCCTTTTAGAGCATTTAAAAATACTTAGAACTCTTTAAATTATATTTAGTGTATTGAATTCTCTAGAAGTCCTTTTTATTATTTAAAATTAAATTAAATTTTTTTAATAGTTTATACATGTTTTGAATTCTTTTTGATTTCTTATTTTGAATTCTCCTATTTTATATGGAATTTTCTTTAAATGTTTTTAATTAATCTGAATCATTTTACACTCTTTAGAATACTTTTTAATTCTTTTAAAATGTTTGAAATTGTTTTGAATTCTTTTAAATTGATTGGAATTGTTTTGAATTCTTTTAAATTCCTTTGAATTCTTTTAAATATTTTTAAATTGTCTTACTGTTTTTAATTATTTTTAATTCTCCCGGAGTTTTTTAATACTTATTTTAAATTTTTTTAATTCCTTCGAATTCTATTCAAGTCTTTTTAAATCTGTGGAATTCTTAACATACGTTTGAATTGCCTTAAATTGTCTTGGAATATTTTAAGTCCTTTATAATTTTTTAAAATTTTTAATTATGATTTATTTGATTGTTTGATTGATTTGATTATTTTAATTTGATTTGATTAATTTGAACTGTTTTGAAATTATTTATTTGTTTTGATTTCCTTAGCATTCTCTTAGGGTCTTAAAAATAATTTGAATGATTTTAAATTGTCCTTAAATGGTTTAAATACTCTTAGAATGCGTTTGAATTGTTTTGAATTCTTTTGGAGCGTTTTGAATTATTCTGAATTCCTTTGAATGTCTCTAATTATTTTTAAATCATTTCAAACTGTTTAGAAACATTTTTAATTGGTTTGAATTGTGTCGAATTCTTTGTGAGTCTTTTAAAATCTTTAAAATTTTAAAAAAATATTTTAAATCCTTTTAGAGCATTTCTAAATATTTGGAACTTTGTTAAACTCTTTTTAGTGTATTGAATTTTAGTGTATTATTTGAAATTAACTTAAATTTATTCAAATGCTTAGAAATGTTTTGAATTCTTTTTGTTTCCTGGTTTTTAATTATTCTAAATCATTTTACATTCTTTAGAATACTTCTTCATTCTTTAGAATTCTTTTTAATTCTTTTTAATTACGTTAAATTTTTTAAATCTTTAAAAATTCTTTTACTGTTTTTAATTATATTAAATTTTCCAAGGTATTTAAAATTCTTTTAAATTCTTCAGCATTTTTTAAAATTATTTTGAATTTTTTACATTTCTTTAAATTGTTTTAAAACTTCTTTGAGTATTTTGAGTTCCTGGTATTTTTAAAAATTCTTCTGAATTCTTTTTGATACATTTAAATAGTTTTAAATTTTTAAATTATTCGACAATCTTTTACTACGTCCAAATTCTCTAAGAAGATTTCAAACTATTTGGATTATTACTGAATTCGGTAAAATTGTTTTTAATTCTTTTAGAGTACTTTAAATTTATTTTACCTCTTTTATATTCTTTTTAAATATTTTTATTTATTCTCAATAATTTTTTAAGCTTTAGAATACATTTAAATTCTTTTGAATTGTTTTAAATCCATCTGAATTATGTTAAACTCTTTTAATAATTTTAAATTTTGTTTAACTGTTTTTAATTATTTTGAAATTACCTGGGGCATTTAAAGTTCTTTTAAAATCTTCTGATTTTTTAAAAATTATTTTGAATTCTATTCAAGTCTTTTGAAATCTGTAGAATTATTCATATACGTTTGAATTTCCTTAAATTGTCTTGGAGTATTTTAAGTTCTTTATCATTTTTCTAATTATTATTTTGTATGCTTGTGAATGGCTTTAAATTATTTTGAACTGTTTTGAAATGATTTAATTGTTTTGAATTCCTTAAAATTCTCTTAATCTCTTTTAAATACTTTGAATGATTTTCAATTCTCTTTAAATGGTTTTAATTCTCTTATTGTATTTCGAATTATTTGAAATAATTTTCTAATTCGTTTGAATTGTTTTGAATTCTTTTGGAGGATTTTGAATTATTCTGAATTCATTTGAATGTCTATAATTAATTTTGAATCATTCTAAATTCTTGGAAAACGTTTTTAATTGCTTTGAAATGTGTCAAATTCTTTTCGAGTCTTTTAAACTCTGTTAAATTCTTTAAAAATATTTTAAATCCTTTCAGAGCTTTTCTAAATATTTGGAATTTTTTAGAACTTTTTTTAGTGTATTGAATTCTTTTGAAGTCCTTTTTATTATTTAAAATTACCTTAAATTTATTCAAATACTTTGAAAAATTTTAATTCTTTTTGTTTCTTTTCTTAATTCTCTTATTTTCTATGGAATTCTCTTTAAACTTTTTGAATTAATATGAATCATTTTACACACTTTAGAATACTCTTTAATTCGTTTGAATCGCTTTGAATTCTTTTAAATGCTTTTAAATTACGTTAAATTCTTTTAAATATTTTGAATTTGTTTGACTGTTCTTATTTATTTTAAATGCTCCTGGAGTATTTAAAATTTTTTCAAATTCTTTTGAATTTTTTTTTTAGTTCTTTCGAATTCTATTCAAGTCTTTTGAAATATGTGTAATTCCTAATATACGTCTGAATTGCCTTAAATTATCTTGGAGTATTTTAAGTTTCTTATAATTTTTTAAACTTATTTTGTATACTTGTAAATAGCTTTAAATTATATTGAATTATTTTGAACTGTTTTGAAATGCTTTAATTGTTTTGAATTCCTTAGCATTCTCATAATGTCTTTTAAATACTTTGAATGATTTTCTATTCTATTTAAATAGTTTAAATTCTCGTAGAGTATTTTGAATTATTTGAAATTATTTTTAATTCATTTGAATTGTTTTGAATTCTTTTGGAGAATTTTGAATTATTCTGAATTCCTTTAAATGTCTTTAATTAATTTTCATTATTTTAAACTGTTTAGAAACGTTTTTAATTAGTTTTAATTTTATCGAATTCTTGTCGAGTGTTTTAAATTCTATAAAATTTTTTAAAATATTTGGAATTCTTTTACATTTTTTTTAGTGTATTGAATTCTCTCGATCTTATTTGCATTCTTTAAAACTGCCTTACATTTTTTTAAATGCTTAGAAACGTATTGAATTATTTGTGTTGCCGTTTCTTGAATTCTCTTATTTTCTCTGTAATTCATTTTATATATTTTTTAAATAAATATAAATAATTTAAATTTCTTACAATGCTTTTTAATTCTTTTGAATTAGTTTTGATTATTATGAAATTTTTGGAATTACGTTAAATTCTTTAAATTAGTTTAAATTTTGTCTTACTTTTTTTATTATTTTAAATTCTCCTCAAATATTTAAAATTCTTCTAAATTCTCTTGAATTCTTTTTATTTCTTTTGAATTCTGTCGAATTCTTTAAAGTCGTTTAAAATCTTTAAAATTCTTTTTGTTTGATTTAAATTCTTCTTAGAGGGTTTCGAACTATTTGGAATACTTTTTAATTATTTAAAATTGTTTTGAATTTTTAATAGTATTTTTTATTTATTGGACCTCTGAAATTCTTTTTTAATATTTTTGAATTAATCTGAATCATTTGAAATTCTTTAGAATACGTTTAAATTATTTTGAGCTGTTTTAAAATATTTTAGATGGCTTTGAATTATTTTGAATAACTTTAAACTGTATTGAAATTTTTTTAATTGTTTTAAATTGCTTAGAATTCTCTTAATGCCATTTAAAATTTTTTAATTATCTTTATTATTTACAATTGGTTTGAATTCTCTTAGAGGCTTCCCAATAATTTCCGTTTAATTTTGATTCAATTGAATGGCTTTAAATTCTCTTGGAGTATTTTAAATTATTCTGAATTATTTTGAATGGCATTGATTGAGTTTGAATTATTTTCAACTGTTTAAAAATGCTTTTAGTTGTTTCGAATTGTTTCGAGTTCTTGTGGAGTCTTTTAAATTCTTTTACATTCTTTAAAATTGTTTTGAATTCTTTTCGAGTATTTTGAATTTTTTTTAATGCTTCCGAATTCTTTGTATTGTTTTTAATTCTCTTGAAATCCTTTGAATTCTGTTAAATGCGAATTAATTCGTTTTCGAATATTTAGCAACGTTTTTAATTCTTTTCAATGCCTTGCTTCGAATTCCCTTATTTTCTCTGAAACGCTTTTTAAATATTTTGAATTAATCTTAATTATTTTAAAGTCTTTAAAATACTTATAAAATCTTCTGAATTCTTTGGAATTGCGTTAAACTCGTTTAACTATTTGAATATTTTTTAGTGTTTTAAAATTATTTTGAATTCTCCTGGGGTATTTAAAAGACACTTAAATTCTTTTGAATTTTTTTAAATTCTTTAGAATTCTATTCAAGTCTTTTAAATTCTGTCAAATTTTTAATATACGTTTGAATTGCCTTAAATTCTCTTAAAGTATTTTTGTTTTTTATAATTTTTTAACCTTATTTTGTATACTTGTGAATAGCATAACAGTATTTTGAATCATTCTGAATTCCTTTAAATGTCTATAATTAATTTTGAATCATTTTAAACTCTTCGAAAATGAAAGTAATTGTTTTGAATTCTTTTAAATTCTTTAAAATTGTTTCAAATTCTTTTCGAGCATTTCAAAATATCTGGAACTCTTAAATTCTTCCAAGTGTATTGAATTCTCTTGAAGTCCTTTTTATTCTTCAAAATTCACTTAAATTTCTTTAAATTCATAGAAATGTTTTGAATCCTTTGTGTTGTTATGTCTTGAATTCTCTTATTTTCTCTGGAATTTTTTAATATATTTTTTTAATTAGACTAAATAAGTTAAAATTCTTCACAATACTTTTTAATTCTTTTAAATTAATTTAGACTATTACGAATTTTTTGGAATTACGTTAAATTATTTTAATTCTTTTAAATTTTTTCTTACTTTTTTCATTCTTTTGAATTCTCCTAGAATATTTAAAATTCTTCTAAATTCTCTTGAATTGTTTTTATTTCTTCTAAATCCTGTGGAATTCTTTAAATTGGTTTGAAATTTGTTTGAAATTTTTGTAAATATATTAGAATTCTCTTAATGTCATTTAAACTTTTTAAATTCTTTTCAACTCTTTTCAATTGATTTGAATTCTCTTAGAGTCTTTCCAATAATTTTGAATTATTTTTCATTCAACTGAATTGCTTTGCATTTACTTGGTGTATTTTAAATAATTCTAAATTCTTTTTAATGGCTTTAATTGAGTTTTAATTTTTTCAACTGTTTAAAAATGTTTTTTTTTGTTTCAAATTGTTTTGATTTTTTGTGGAGTCTTTTAAATTCTTTGACATTCTTTAAAACTGTTTTGAATTATTTTTGAGCATTTTGAATTTTTCGGACCTCTTCTGAATCCTTTGTATTGTTTTGAATCCTCTTGAAATGCTTTGAATTCTGTGAAAAGTGGTTAAATTTGTTTTCAAATGTTTAGCCACGTTTTTTATTCTTTTGATTGCCTTGCTTTGAATTGTCTTATTCTCTCTAAAGTTCTTTTTAAATATTTTGAATCAATCATAATTATTTCAAATTCTTGAGAATACTTCTAAACTCTTTTAAATTCTTTGGAATTAAGTTAAATTCGTTTAATTATTTTAACATTTTTTAGTGTTTAAAATTATTTTGAATTCTCCTGGGTTATTTAAACTACATTTTTAAATACATTCATCATTCAAATTTTTTTGAACTTTTTAAAATTCTTTCGAATTCTATTCAAGTCTTTTAAATTCTGTGAAATTCTTAACATACATTCGAATTGCCTTAAATTCTCTTGTAGTATTTTAGTTTTTTTATAGTTTTTAACATTATTTTGTATGCTTTTGAATAGCTTAGAATTATTTTGAATTATTTTAAACTGTTTTGAAATGCTCTAATTCTTTTGTATTCCCTAGCATTCACTTAAGGTCTTTAAAATACTTTAAATGATTTTCAATTCTCTTTAAATGGTTTAAATTTTCTTAGAGTATTTCTGATTATTTGAAATTATTTTTAATTCTTTTTAATCATTTTAAATTCTTATGCAGCATTTTGAATTATTCTGAATTCCTTGGAATGTCTATAATTAATTTTTAATAATTTTAAACTGTTTTGAATCGCTTTTGATTGTTTTGAATTCTTTTAAATTCTTTAAAATTGTTTTAAATCTTTTTAGAGCATTTAAAAATGTTTGGAACTCTTTTAAATTCTTTCAAGTGTATTGAATCCCCTTGAAGTCCTTTGTATTCTTTAAAATTAACTTAAATATTTTAAATGCTTAGAAATGTTTTTAATTATTTGTGTTGCCTTGTCGTGAATTCTCTTATTTTCTCTGTAATTCTTTTTATATATTTATTTTAAATTTATCTAAATAATTTAAATATCTTACAATTCTTTTTAATTCTTTCAAATTATTTTGGATTGTTATGAATTCTTCTGAATTACTTGAAATTCTTTGAATTCTTTTAAATTTTGTCTTCATTTTTTATTATGTTGATTTCTCCTGAAATATTTAAAGTTCTTATAAATTCTTGTTAATTTGCTTTTAATTCTTCTGAATTCTGTCGAATTCTTTAACTTCATTTAAAATGTTTGAAATTATTTTTGCTTGGTTTCAATTCTATATGAGGATTTCGAACTATTTGCAATACTTTTTAATTATTTAAAGTTGTTTTGAATTTTTTATAGTATTTTTTATTTATTGGACCTCTTAAATTCTTTTTTAATATTTTTGAATTATTCTGAATCTTTTGAAATTTTTTAGAATACGTTTAAATTCTTTTGAATTGTTTTGAAATATTTTGGATTGCTTTGGATTATTTTGAATAACTTTAAACTGTTTTAAATTTTTTTAATTGTTTTAAATTCCTTAGAATTCTCTTAATGCCATTTTAATTTGTTTTAATTCTTTTTAATTCAATTGATTTGCTTTGAGTTCTCTTGGAGTGTTTTAAATTATTCTGAATTCTTTTGAATGGCTCTGAGTGAGTTTGAATTTTTTTAACTGTTAAAAAATGTGTTTAGTTGTTTCGAATTGTTTCGAGTTTTTGTGGAATCTTTAAAATTCTTTTACATTTTTGAAAACTTTTTTGAATTCTTTTAGAACATTTTAAATTTTTTGGAAATCTTTTGAATGCGGTTAAATTTGTTTTCAAATGTTTAGCCACGTTTTTTATTCTTTTGATTGCCTTGCTTTGAATTGTCTTATTTTCCCTGAAATTATTTTTAAATATTTTGAATTAATCTTAATTATTTTAAATTCTTTAGAGTACCTCTAAATTCTTTTTAATTCTTTGGAATTACGTTAAATTGATTTAATTATTAAAACATTTTTTACTGTTTTAAAATTATTTTGGATTATCATGGAGTATTTAAAATTCAATTGAATTTTTTTAAATAATTAGCAACGTTTTTAATGCTTTCAATTGGCTTCCTTTGAATTCCCTTTGATTCTCATAAATTCTGTTCAAATATTTTAAATTAATCTAAATTATTTTAAATTCTTTAGAATACTTTCAAATTCATAGGATTCTTTTTTAATAGTTAAATTTTTTTTAGAGTATTTCAAATTATTTGGAATTCTTTTTAATACGCTTGAATTATTTTGAATACTCTTGGAGCATTTTGAATTCTTCTGGTTTCGTTTGAAAAGCTTTGATTAATTTTAAATTGTTTTGGAGTCTTTTAAATTCTTATAAGTTATTATTATTATACAAGTTTTTTAAAAGTATTTTGAATTTATTGGAATTCTTTTTAAATCATTTTTTAGTTCTGGATTCAATTAAGGCCCTTAAAATTCTTTAAAATTCATTTAAATTCTATTCATATTCTTATAAAAAATTTTAATTCTTCTAATTTTCTTATTTTTGATTCTCTTGTTTTCTATGGAATTATTTTTGAATATTTTAAACTATAATGAATCACTCAAAAATTCTTAGAATACTTCCGCAATCTTTTGAATTCTTTTGAATTCTTTTGAATTCTTTTGAATTCTTTTGAATTCTTTTGAATTCTTTTGAATTCTTTTTAACTGTTTTAAATGTCTTTAATTGTTTTAAGTTCTCCAGAAGTATTTTGCAGTCTTTGAATACCTTTGAAGTGTTTTGAATGATTGTAAATTATTTAAAATTACTTAGATTGTTTTGCTTTTTATGAATTCAATTTAAATTGCGTAGAATGGGTTTTGCCTTTTTAAAAATTATTTTTTATTCTTCTGTGCAATTGTAGATTCTTTTTAACGGTTTTGAATTATTTTAAATTATTTTTAATTTTTAAACTGTTTTTAAATATTTTGAATTCTTTTGAATTCTTTTGAATTCTTTTGAGATACTTTTATTTGTCTGATTCCAATTATTTTAAATTTAGTACGATCCTTTATAATTATTTAATTATTATTATTTTTTTTTGTTATACTTTGAATTCTTTTAATTGATTTTAAATGCAATGAATTTTTTAAATTGTTTTCGTTTGTCTGCATTTATTAGAAAAATTTTAAATAATGTTACTTCTTTTAATTGTTATAGACATTTTAAATTCTTGTGAATCATTTTCAATGGTTTGGAGTTATTTAGAAAGTTTTCGAAAAAGCATAGAATTATTGTAATTGGCTTGTTTTAAATACCTTAAATTCTAAAGTCATTTTTTTAATTCTTTTAATTATTCTGAATTCCTTGTAATCATTTATAATTCTTTTGATCAATTCTTTTAATTTTAATGGAATTACTCTGAAAAGTTTTGAAATAATACGCATTCTCCGAATTTAAATTTATTCTTTCAAATTATTTAAAATTCTTCGAATTGTTTTAAAATTGAATTCTTTTTATTGATTTCGTTTAATTTTTTCTTATAGGATTCTATTTTTTGCTCATTTATAATTTTTTTCTACATGAAAGTTTTTAGTTCATGGATCTTGAAATATTATGACATTCTATGCAAAAAAATTACATAAAATTATTTTTCATGGCTATGTTGTAATAAAATTCATGACCATAAAAGACATTAAAATATAGTTGAAGAGAAAGGATGGGAACCAGCATCACAGAATTTTATCTTGAATCTCGTTTGAGAGAAGGTGTTTGTTTAACGGAGTGAAACTGGAGACAGAAGGTGGAAATAAATGAGGAAGTTTCTGGCTGAAAAAGGAGTTAATATAACCTTGGTGAATTCCTTTCGACAGGACTGAAATATTCCTTGAAACTCGTGCTTCCCTTCCTCCTTAGGCTTGATCTAAAAAAGAAGCCGGAGGGTTCGAAAGTTAAAGTACACCGCCCAAGATAGAGCCAAGGGAATTCCTTTCCCCAGCATGGACTTAAAAACGAAATAGTCTATTTTTCCTTCCACATTCTCCATTAAACTTTTCCACTTTGATAAGCTTCTCTTATCGATTCCCTCACTTTTAAATAAAAGCTTAATTATAAAATAAGTATTTAGTACAATCCCATCAAATCTCGTTTAATCCCAAGCAATACTTTTTAATCACCTTTAATCTCATGTGATCTCAAAATGATATCATGCGATTCTTTTCAATATCATTGCAAATGTTTAAAAACACTTGTAATCCCATTTAATCGCGTGTAATTCTATGGAATTCCATGCAATCTCGACGCAATACCTTCTAATCCAAGGCAAGATACAAGCAATGTCAAGAAATAATTTACATTATTTTGATAACTTGTAATCCCTTATAATCGAAGGTAAGCTTTTTTAAACCATTTCAATACCGTTCAATACCATGCAATACTTATCAATCTCATGGAAGCCTTTAGCATCTTTTTTAATCCCATGTGTACTCAGTACAATATCATGTCTTCCTTTTCAATATCCTGCAATTATTTACAAACCTGCAATATAACGCAATCTAGATGCAAATTCCATTCGACAATTTACTATATTTATCCTCTTAAATCCCATCTAATACTTATTAATCACATGCAATATTTTTAAATCCCCTTTAAGTCTATTGTAGTCTCAATACAATCTCATTTAATCACGCCAAATATCAGGCAATTCTTTACAAACCTTTATAATGCCATGTAATACCATGGAATTCCATGCAATCTCGATGCAATACCTTTTAATTCAAGGCAATATACGAACAATCCTAAACTATAATTTACAATATTTTGATCCCTTTTAATACCTATAATTAAAGGTAAGCTTTTGCAATTATTTTAAATATAATGCAATACTTCTTAATATCATGCAATCTTTTACAATCCCCTTTAATCTCAAGTTAACTTATCGTCCTTTTCAATATCCTGCAATTATTTACAGCCCCTAATAATCACATGGAATCACATGGAATCACATGGAATGCCTTAAAATTCCTTGGAAATCCTTGCAATCTCGATGTAATACCTTTTAATCCAAGGCAATATACGAACAATTCTGACCAATAATTTAAAATATTTTGATCCCTGGTAATACCTATAATTGAAGGTAAGCTTTTGCAATTCTTTTAAATACTATGCAATACTTCTCAATATCATGCCATCATTTACAATCCTTTTTATTCTCAGGTAAACTAATGACAATATCCTGCCGTCTTTTTCAATATCCTGCAATTATTTACAGCCCCTAATAATCAAATGGAATCACATCGAATACCTTAGAAAGCTATTCAATTTAAACGCAACACCCTGCAATCTGACGCAATCTAGATGCAAATTTCATTCGACAATTTACCATATTTATCCTACTAAATCCCATCTAATACTTGCCAATCACATGCAATATTTTACAATCCCTTTTGAGTATATTGTAATCTCAATACAATCTCATTAATTCACGCCAAATATTATTCAATTATTTTCAATATCATTAAAAATCTTTACAAAACCTTGCTGTCCCATTCAATCCCATGTAATCGCATGGAATTCCATGCAATATCGATGCATCACCCTGCAGTCTAACCTAATCTAGATGCAAAATCCATTCGAGAATTTACCATATTTATCATCTGAAATCCCATCTAATACTTATTAATCACACGCAATATTTTACAATCCCCTTTAAGTCTATTGAAATCTCAATACAATCTCATTTAATCACGCCACATATCAGGTAATTCTTAACAAACTTTTGTGATACCATGTAATACCATTGAATTCCAGGTAATCTCGAAGTAATACCTTTTAATCCAAGGCAATATACAAACAATCCTAAGCAATAATTTACAATATTTTGATAACTTGGATTGCTATATAATATAAGGTAAGCTTTTGCAATCCTTTTGAATACCATGCAATACTTCTCAATATCGTGCAATCATTTCCAATCCCCTTTAATCTCCGGTAAACTCACTACAAAATCCTGTCGTCCCTTTTAATATCCTGCAATTATTTACAAACCCTAATAATCACATGGAATCACATGGAATATCTTGG
>JAAAKG020152754.1:0-58386 GCA_010014905.2 Druon quercuslanigerum
ATGAAAATCCAACTCTAACCAAAAATGTCTTCGACATGTTGGACTGTAACCATCTTAAGCCTGTGACAACATTTTAAATTTTTATAATAATAATATTGCTGGACTTGTACCTTAAAAAGCATCTATAAGCCGTACGAGAAATGTGACGAGATGGAACTTTTAATTTGAGCAAATTTGACTCATCTTTCACATACTCATTTACGCATAATATGAGACAGCTTGAGCAAGTTGGTATGTTTCTGACGAAGCCATCCTTTTTCTTGTACCTCAGTATAGCAATATCTTTGGTATAGCCAAAGTATTCTGCACATTTCTTTGAGTATGTATTCTTTACAATCATCAGAAGTGCCTACAACAGATTGAAGTCTTTTCCCAAAAGTGTTATTGAGGAACGACTCGATTGTGAAGTATGGTCCAATTTTTGTTATCAGTTTGTCACCAATTTTCTGATCCAAAAGGCGAAATTTTTCTTTTCAGTACGCCGTGCGCAGATTCCACTGCCCACCGAATTTTGGTGACAAAACGAGATTCGCTGGATTCTCCCGTGAACAGTTGTTTCCTTTTTCCTTTCAAAACAAGCATTAAAACTTTAAAATTCTTTTGCTCTAACTTTTCTTTTATATCTCGAAAACCGCGATCAAGAACAAAAATATCACCTTCTTTCAAGAATTTACACAAATCATTTAGATCCTCAGTAACACTATCTAGAATTTCGGGATCATTTTGATTGGCAAAGTATGATCCAAGCATTTCAACAATGTAGCCGTCAGCTGTACAAATAGTGAAAGGTTTGCAGAGTGGAACTTTTTTCTGCCCATACTTTGGTGTGATGTCTAGTGTAAATTCCGTCAAAAATATAAAAAAATTGATCGGCGATGTCGAACAATTTTTTTGCTGTATCAGTTGTATGATCTTGAATAAGATTATCTCTGTTAAGAGAACCTAACCCGAAGCGATGTGGCAAAACGTCATTTTCAAAATATTTCATTACACTGGCAGCATAATCGGATACATCATGTTCATTATCTAACTGTAAGATAGAAGTAAGTATTTTATCAGAGTTCCCAGTACGTAATTTGAACAAAAAGACTACGAGTGCTTGAGTCACCGAACGGGATTGGCTATTTCGGAGCGAGATCAACATCTCTAAGAGCATTGAGTTGTTCCCAATTTAACCCTGCAAAATACATCTAATTATTTTTCGAAAAGACTATATTCACCTACTTTATCGAATAAACTTGAATCACACTTTATATAAAGGGTTTCCATTACGTTGGACAACTCTAATACAATGATACTTGTTGTGTTAGAATGCACCTTCAAGAGACCAAAATCTTCATCAAATATACGATTTTTGATTATATGAGCTCGAGTTTTTCCAGAGATTGCAGTCAAATTCGTCATGGAGAAGCGGATGCAACAATATTTGTGAGTTGCAACAGTTCGCTGAATAGGAAGTTAAATGCGTTCAACATCAGGAATTTCATCATTTGATTTAAGTTTAATTTCAAACGTTGCATAATTATTAAGTGAGGCGTTCTCAGCGTCAGAATTAGATACACAATTGAGATTTTTTTTTATAAATACAGAAATATTATGCGGTTTAATGAAAGAGAAAAATCATTTGCTTCAGTTCCATTTTTTTAGTATCTTTTTTTGCCTTTCTTTTTAATCAAGAAAGCGACACAGCCAGCACATTTGATCTTTATTTTTGGTTGAAACATTTTTTTAATCAAAGAATGAGGTATTTTAAAGCACAAGTATGTGATACACTTATTACTGCTGACAGATGATAAGTTCAGATACAGATAAGGACAGATAATCAAGTTTTGTTCGAAGCAAGTGCATAACGAATACAGAAAGTTAGTATCGTGGCAGGCAGCAAGATGCTATGAGAATATTTGACAATCTGCTCGAAACAAGTGAATCGCGGAATCAGAAAGTTTTGTGTACTGACAATCATTAAGATGTAAAGAAAACATTTGACAATCAGATCAAAGCAAGTGAATAACGGACTAAGAAAGTTAGGGATCATCCATATATTACGTAGCACGATTTTCTGTTGTTTAATTAAAGACGAAAGTAGAATTTTAATGAAGTTGAGAAGGACCAAACGATATAAACAAAAGAAAAATGTGTGTCGTAATATATGGACGATCCCTTAGTGTGCGGCTAGCTGTAAGATGCTACGAAAACATTTGACAATCAGCTCAAAACAAGTGAATAGCGGTAAGCGGATCCAGAAAGTTGTATCGTGACATACATCAAGATGCCATGAGAATATTTGACGATCTGTTCGAAGCAAGTGAATCGCGGAATCAGAAAGTTAGTGTACTGACAGGCAGTATGATGATGGGAAAATATTTGGCAATCACCTCGGAACAAGTGGATAACGGAATCAGAATAACAGTATCACACAAGCCGGGTTGGAATCACAGGCTGCGCTACATACACGCACGGCGCCCCGCGCGAGATTTTGTTTTTTAAGCCATTAAGTACCCCTATTAACAATTTGGGTGAAATATATGTTTAAGTAGACAATAAGTGTATTTTTTTCAAAAAAAAGAGGTGTATCTCTACAACATAACCTCAGAAAAAATATTCAAAATTGTTTAAACATTTTGTTACTCGAGGTCATGTTATGCGCTATACGCAATGCACGCACGGTGCCCTGTGCCAGATTTTGTTTTTTTAAGCCGTGAAGTCCCTTTATGAAAAATTTGGGTAAATGATATGTTGAAGTAGACAATAAGAGCATTTTTGTCCAAAAAAAACTAGAGGTGTATCTCTAAAACATAACCTCAAAAATAACGTTGAAATTTTTTTAAACGTTGTTTGCCCCTATATTTTGTTTTAAAAATTTCATAATTTTTTCCCTAGTTAGTTTTACGGGTGACTATATCATATATTTCGATCATCAAAATCGGTTGATTTCCTTGTCCATAACTACCCTAATAATCAAAATTTTAAGTTATTCTTTGGAATTGGAGGAATTTTATTTCACATCAATGCCCATCTATAGTGGTAATATGAACTTCATACGTGCGGGGGATACTTATGCATGCCTGCCCCCCTAGGCCCTTAGTTAAAATCCACTAAAATAATATAAAATCCCAGCGATTCTTCGGACGTTTTTATACATGTAAAAGGTGAAATTTTTCGTTTTTTTATTGGCCAAGAGTTTCTAAAGAAAACCTAATCATAAATGAAAATAATTCTTAAATTTTTGCGAACATAAATCGTGTTTGTGA
Organism: Druon quercuslanigerum; assembly: GCA_010014905.2. Lineage (NCBI taxonomy): Eukaryota > Metazoa > Arthropoda > Insecta > Hymenoptera > Cynipidae > Druon > Druon quercuslanigerum. Next base: position 3,252 of record JAAAKG020152754.1, read on the forward strand.
AATCTTTTGGAATTTTTTAATCTTTCGTAAAATCTTTGAAGTCCTTGAAATCTTTGTATAATTTTTGAAACCTTCTCAAATGTGTTGGAGCCTGTTAAAATAGTTTAAAATCATTGAAATGTTTTGAAATATTTGAAATCTAGTGTACTGTAACCTTTTTAAAATCTTTAAAATTCTTGAAAACTTTTTAAATCCTGGTGAATTCTTTGAAATTTTTCTGAAATATTTTGTGTTCGTTTGAAATCGCTGGAATATTTGTGAACTCTTTCTGAAATTTTTTGTTTTAAAATTTTTGAAATCTATTTTACTGTGCCCATGCTGAAATCTTTTAAGTCTTTGCAATGTATGAAATCTTCGTGAAATTGTTTGAAATCTTTGAAATATTTTTTCAATGTTTCTGTAATTTTTATTCGTGAAATCTTTCCTAATTTTTTGAAATCATTCAGATCTTTTTAAATCCTCACAATTATGTTGAAATCTTTTTAAATCTTCAAAGCTGGTGAACTGTACCCTTCTTGAAATATTTGGAATTCTTGAAATCTATTAAAATCCTTATGAGCTCTATGAAATATTTCTAAAATCTTTTGTAATCGTTTGAAATCTGTCAAATATTTGAAAGCTTCATTAATTATTTAAAAAATTTCTCAAAATTGTTTAAATCATTGAAAATCTTTTAAATATTTTGAAATAATTGAAATATAGTGTAATGTACACTTTTGGAATTTTTCTTAGATCTGTGTTGGTACAATCTTTTGTAATCGTTAAAATCATTGAAATATTTGAAATCTCGGTAAAATTTCACTTTTTCATGTATTTGAAATCCTTTACATCTTTAACGTTTCAAAATGTTTGTGAAATTGTTAAAAAATCTGATGTGCACGCCTTTTTTAAGTCACTGACAACTGTGATTCTGGAATGTTAAAAATATTTTGAAACCATAAAAAATCTTTAGTAATGTTTTGTAATCTGGTGTACATTCAAAAACCTACTGGCCAACCCTCGAAAAATTTATACTTGAATTCTATATTAGTAGTAGGCTAAAAGATTTAAATTACTTTTCGCATTTCAATAAAATTACTGTTTCAAAAGCGAAAAAACTAGAAAATTCAAGGATTTCCAAGGAATTCCAGGTTTTGAAGGTTCAATGCAAATCAAGGAAAATTCCAGGTTTTCAAGATTTTCAAGGTCGCTGGATACCCTGTATGAAATCCTATGATGATATTTTCTGATCTCCTGGCAAATAGGATTCTTATAAACTTATAAAATTCTGTGAAATATTTTAAAAGTTCATAAAACCTTACAAGTCCTGTAAAATCATTCTATATCTTTCGAAATTCTAGAAAATTCTTTTTCCTAAAATATTTAAAATGCTTTGAAATGCCTTAAAACTAATGAAAATAATTTTTTAAAAATTTGAAATTTTTTAAAATTAACTAAAATATTTTAAATTACACATTCTTGAAAATACCTTAAAGTTTAAAATTACACTAAACTCTGAAAAATCCATTAAAAGTATGAATAAAATTTTAATAATTGAACTCTGTTCTAAAAATGTTTCCATTTACAGTAATAAACAATAAACAACAAATTAAACCATGCAAATTGAAACTCTTGAATTTTAAGCTTTTAAAATTTTTAAATTGAATTTAAGTTTTTCAATTTAAAAATTTTGTATTCACAAATGCTCATTAATTTGCATGTGTAAAGTGGAAGATAATAACACTTTTCAATTGAGCATATTTAAATTAAATGCATATAATTTTGCAAAATTCAGAATTTTTAAGTTTTATAAATTATAGATTTCAAAAATTTAGATAAAGTTCCAAAATATAAAATAACTTCTAAATACTCTACATTAAAGAATCAATCAATAAACTTAAAAAATTCTAAATTACATTATTTGAAGTAATTTTAAGCCAGAAACATGAAAAAATTTAATTTTCTTTTAACTTAACAGTTCTTAAATTAGAAGTTACATTATTTTTATTTGAAATAGTATAATCATCGTTGAAAAGCTTAAAAATTTTATTTATAAGTTTTGAGATATCTATAAGTTGTTCTACGTTTATTCAAATTTCAAATTATTTTTGAAATTTTTTTAGAATTTCCAAATATTTTTTGAAATTAATTGAATTTTTCCTACAACTTTTAGAAAATAAGTACTGAAAATAAATTTTTTTTTAAAGATTTGGATTTATTAATAACAATTGAACACTTATTATTCGTAGAAAAAATTAGAGTAATTTTAAAAGATATTAAGAAGTTTTATAAGATTCAAAATTATTTTAGAAAATGAAATGATTTAAAATAATTTAAACGAAGTGTATGTACCGATAAAAGTCGGTTATTCGTACCGAAATTTTAGTGTAAATACCCACAGGCTAATTTAAAACGAAATGTAGATTTTTGCAGATTTCAAACAAAAAATTTAGAAGCTTTTTAAGAATTTTGAAAGGCTTCAAAAGAATAAAAACATTTTCTTAAGATTCCTATAAAAATTTAAAAGGATTTTTTATTTCAAAGAATTATTGTAACAGAATATTTAAAAATATTTTAAAAGAATTTCAAAATTGTCAGGAAAGAACCTTGCAGATTTTAAGGATTTTTTTTAGTTTTCAGGATGTTCTCACAATTCTAGGAAAAATTCGATTAATTTTATTTTAGCTTTCATTTCAATTTTATTTTAGAAGTTCTAAAAAAAGGCACTCACTTTGTTTAAATTATAAAAAAGAAAGGACTAAATATCTCTTAAAATTAATAATGTTTTTTTCTACAAATAATAAGTGTTCAGTTGTTATTTATGCATCAAATTTGACAATTTCACTTACAAATTAAACATTTTTTAAATAGAAGAATAAGAATGTTAACGTTAAATGTTTAAAAGCTCTTTGAAATTCTAACGATTCAAAGGTTTCTTTGTCAAACAATTCAGTTTCAAATTGTTTAAATAATTTTTTTTTCCTAATTAAAAGTTTTGCAATTGAATGTGTTAAAAATCGAATATTTTGGACTGAAAAAATATTTTAATGACTAAGGCTTTCGAAATGAAACAGTTACAATCTGGAAATTATTCAAATTTGATCGGATTTAAAATCGTTTGGTCTAATCAATTATTGTTCACTTTAAAATGCTTTAAATTAAAAATATACGATTAAAAATAAAAACCTTAAATGGAAAATTTTTCAAGTAAAATATTTTCGAATGACGCATTGTAAACTGAATGATATAATAATTGAAAAAGGTATCAATCCAACTAAGTATTTTTTTTAAACTTATGATATCGACCTTGGACAGATTTTTTTTCCGAAAATTTGTAAAATTCCCGGACATTAGGGTCCGATATCATGTAGTATCATGTGACTTTTAAAGTGTTTGGATAGATTTTTTTCCAAAAAAATGTAATTTATGTAACAAAAATCTTTCAAAATTGAAGAATTTGAAATATTGTGAACTCTTTCAAGTTTAATTATTTTAAAAACTTGAAAAATGCAAGAGAAACAACTTCATGTAGTTGCCCCCTAACCCTAGGTCGTCAGATAACTTCACGGTTGCGCTAATCCGCTCTCTACTGATTAAAAATATCCCGAAGTTTCACGGTATGAGTGATGAACTCCAGAATGACAAATTACTCTGTTGGAAGTCATTTTTTCACTGCTGTTTTAAAAAAGCTACAACCAATAATGTAATTTTTGAAGACGATTCAAGTAAAAATGAATATATAGTAGAAAAACTGATTATTAAACGTGTACCAATTAGAGTATTGAGGTCGCAGTATGATATTTATAACATTGATAAGTCAAATATTTTGAATGATCCAACACTATTTTCGAATGACGATCAAGTAAATTTCCAACCTCTATCAATTACGCTAGAAACTTCATCGGCCTCTTTGAAAAGTAATCTTCAAAGCACCCTTCACAATCCAGTTTCTGAAGTGAATTCACAATTTTCTAAAATAAGTCACAAAGTAACCCCAATACAAAATATTAAAGAGGAAAGTTCTGTATTAGAGAGGTGTTTTCATGAAAATGAATCAGACGTAGAAGTAGAAATATCAAATACAGAAGAAGCTATTGAAAACGAATATATTCCAGATCTCCCAGATAAAATATTTTCTCCAAGAAGTTTTCACTGTTATAAACAACAAAATAGCTCGTGTCCGTCCATTAATCAAAGGAACCTCAAAGCTCACACAGAAAATATAGAAATCAAGAGACATCTTCCACAGCTGAAACAACGGAAACATAGGCCTCAAACGCCCGACAGGTTACGGAAAGTTCCTCCCAATACTGACTTCATGGTGGCTCCAGTTGAAGTACATTATGAATCTCCTAATTTGAGATTGAAGAGAAAACATTCCAAGGAAATTGAACCATAAATCTTGAATCGTCAGCCAGCTTTCGAAGAGAGGAAATCTGAAAGAGAGAGAATGAGACGAAGAGAAAGGGACGAATCTCCCATCGAAGAATCTTCTGCAAAATCGGAAAATTATAGAGATGAAGCAGCTGAAACTACACTAAGGTGGAAAATTATAATTAAACATCACCAGCCAAACACATCTGAAAATAAAAATCAAGAAAAAATGTAAATTCGCATAAAAAAATGTACTTAAAGAATTTATTGAATACTTAATACTAACGTTTGCCTGTCTGTAATTTAAAATTCGCATAACTTTATTCTGAAGTAAAGTAAATTTCGATCCTCTTTTCTTAAAAAAGAATCTCTTTCAATATTGAAACAGAAGTTTTCTTCCAATGTACAATTTAAGTCAAGTGCCGAAATATGAGTACTTCATTAATTAAGAGCCTCTTAAGAATAAAAACGAATTAAATCTACTTAATATACAATAATAAAATTGAGATTCAAAATTATACAGGTTACTGGTGTGGGCGATAATCATAATGACTCGTTATTAGCATCTGATTCGGGACTGGACTGATCCGTCTTGTTTAACCTAAAAAAAATTGCAGTTTAAAAATGAGCCCTTTAAAGTATTTCTACAGGGTGTCTACTCAAATTCTGGAAACAAATTTCTTCGGAATATTATTCGGAATATGTATAAAGTTTCGCGAGTTTATTAAAAATAAGGTTTGATTGAAAAAAAAGAATGTTTGATGATTCAATCATAATTTTTAATTAAGAAAGGTTTGACAAATTATAAGATATTATTAAATATATTAGCACCACCGATTAATTAAATAGTAGTGAAATTCTGGTAATTTATTTCTTGAATTTGTCTCTAAAGTCCCTTTATTTCAATAACAATTTAAAAAAAAACTTTATCTTCTTATACTTGAAATTTAGTGAAATTTAATTAATCGATGAATTTTTTAACTAGAAAATTAATTTTTTAACTAAACCTTTGAATTTTTAGCTGAAAAATATCAATTTTCAAACTGGAATAGTTGAATTTTTAACCGAAAAAATAAATCTTCACGAAAAATATGGTTTTTAACAAAATAAATGAATTTTCAACCAGAAAATATCAATTTGCAACCAGAAATTAAATTTTCAGTTACAAAAAATAATTTTTCACATAAAAAACAACAAATTTGCAACCAAAATGATAAATTTTTAACTAAAAAAGATCAATCTTCAACCAAACTGATCAATTTTCAAATAATATGATTAATCTTCGACTAGGATATTTGTATCTCTACCAAAAAATACGAATTTTCAACAAACAAAAAAAAACAGAATTTCCAACGAAAAAAAAATTGTCAACTAAAGATTGATTTGTACAATTTTCTTTGTCAAAAATTAATTTTTAACCAAAAAGGTGAATTTTTCACCGAATTTATAAAATTATTAATTGGAGTAGTCACACTTTCAGTTTAAAACAATTTTCAAACAAAAAAAATTCAAAAAAATATTTACAATTTTAAATGAAATTATAAATTTTAAACTAAAAAAATAAATTTGTAAGTGGAATCAGGGAAAAACTCTGGAATAGTCGAATTTAAAAATAAAAGCTAAAGTTTCAACTAAGAAGATTAATTTCTAACAAAAAAAATAAATTTTCAACTTGAAAAGATAATTATCGACCACAAATTGAAAAGTTAAATATTTAATTAAAAAATTAATGTTCAACAAAAGATATAAATTTCTAACTAAAATGCAAAATATTCAATTGGAAGGTACATTTTCAGTTAAGACAAAATTTCAAACGAAAATAAAATAATTTTTAATAAAATACTTGAAGTTTCAACCGGAATAGTTGAATTATCAGTCAAAAAATTAATTTTCAGCCAAAAAATAAAGGGATACAGTTTTGATTAAAATTATGACTTTCCAACAACAAAAAATAAGTTTAAACAAAAAAATTTAACTTCTAACAAAAACAGAAAAGTTAATTTTTCAGTTAAAAAGATTATTTAAAAAAAATGAATTTTCAACAAAACAGCTAATTTTTCAACCAAAGAGATGAATTTATAATGAAAATGACGAATCTCTAACCAGAAAAATTATTTTTTTAAAAAGGGATATTAACTTTGAACCAACTAATTAAGTTTTCATTTCCAAAAGGATAAATTCTGAACAAAAAATGTAGTAGTTATTAAACCAAAAAGGACGACTTTTCAAGATTAGTTGAATTTCCAACTGAGAAAGATTTTTCAGTAAAGGGGAAACAGATTGCAAACAAACTAATGAATTTTATAGCAAAAAGATGCATTTTTAGTCAAGAAGATTATTTTCTACGTCTTTTCAACAAAGTACATCAATTTTCAACTAAAAACTATCAATGTTCAATAAAAAATAGAGTAGTTAAATTCTCAGTTAAAAAAATTATTTACAAAAAAAGGTCAAAAAACTTTCGCCAATTAAGACTATGTTTATAGTTTATTTTTAAAATAAAGTAATAGAGTAAGTCATCCAGTTTGAAAAGAACAAATTCAATATTTTCATTACTAGTCAGTTTTTCTTACGTAGTTCTGAATTTTACATCACAACATTATTGGTTCCTGAAACAACGTTTCGTACTACTCATTTTCAAAGTTTTATATTTTTTATAACGATACCTAAAAACAACAATAATTTTAAATTAAAAAATATTTTTTTGCGAAAAATCGTCTTTCTTTTATTCGACTGTTTTTCATTGAAATTTTAACAGTTGAAACTACTTCTCTTTGGTAGACAACTTTGCCTTTTTTATTTTTGGTCGAATTCAATGACTTTTAATAAAAAATATCTTTTAATTGAAATATAAAGTTATTTTTTTAACTTTTACATTTTATTACTTTAAGTTTATTTTAAATCAATAAGATAAATCTTTGGTTTAAAATAAACTATTTTAATAATAATCCATTCTTTCGTTTAAAATTCAAAAATTGAATTACTTCGTTCAAAATATGTATTTTTTAAATTAATTTTTCAGTTGAAAACTCGACTATTTGGTAGAAAATATTTTTGGTTGATAAATTATTTCTAGGTTGAAAATTTAACTGATTTTCTACATTTCGTTTTTCTTTTGGTTAAAAATTATATATATATATATATAATTATATAAAATAATTAATTATAACAAAAATAATATAAAAATAATTAATAATTATATATATTTAAAAAAATTAATTTTTGGTTTGAAAACTCCTTTTTTTCATAAAAAATATTTTTTTGAACTGAAAATTGAACTGTTTCATTTTTTGTTACAATTTTTTTTAGATGCAAATTTATTTACTTCGATAATAATTGGTAATAATTTAACTATTTTATTGCAATTTATTTAAAATTAATTTTGAAACTAATTGAGTATTTCTTTAAGATTTGTCTTTTTTGTTCGTAGAAAATTCATCCACTTTAGTACAAAGTTATACTACTTTGTTAAAAAGTAATATTTTTTATTGAAGATTCATTATTTTAGTTGAAAATTCATCTCTATGGCTAAAAATTCAACTATTCCATTCAAAAGTTGCTTCTTTTGTTTGTTTGAGAATTAATGTTTTTAACAGGTAAATTTAAATATTCCATTTTTGATTGAAAGTGTTTTCTTTTTTAGTTGAAAATTCACTTTTTTTGCTGCAAATTAGTTTTTTTTTTAATAAAAAATTTACATTTTTTAGTTAGAACTTTAGATGATTAGTTGGACATCTACGTATTTTGTTGAAAATTTGCCTTTCTAGCAAAAACTTAATGTTCTTGTTTGAAAAATCATAATTTTAGATGAAAATTGAACTATTTCATTTTTGGTTTAAAATTTATCTTTATTATTTGAAAATTCTACTATTTAATAAATAAAAAGTTTTAAATAATAAAAGTTTTTCAAATAGAGAATTATCATCATTCAATTTTATATTGCAATTTAAACAAAAAATTAATCACGCACTCAAAAAAATTCTCGGACATTTCCACGTTTTTGCAGGTATATAAAAATTCCCTGGCAATTCCAGGTTTTCCAGATTTTCCACTAAGGTACACCCTCTTCTAACGCACTAATTTAAAAACCTTTAGAAAAAGCTCACCGTGGTCGTTTTGCTTCATCGTTTGCAGATAAATCTGGAAACAATGTACGCCGGGTCTGTAATGATAAAACATAAGTTTATTGATTAATGTTCACACTTAACTTCACATAACTTAACTTTAGAATACCAAAAACAGGATGTCCATTTTAATCCAGGAAAAAATTCCCGGTCATTTCCCGGTTCGTAACATTTTTTCATGGTTATTAAAATTTTTTTAATCGAACTATTGAAGCTAAAAATGTTTTCATTTGAAGTAATAAAAACTGAAATTCAAATGAAAACTACGAATGTGGAACTCTTTTGGAATTTAAACTTTTAATAAGAAAACTTAAAGTTTTGTACTTAAATGATGAATAATGTACGTGTATAAAATGAAAGCTCTTAAAGCTTTTTAATTGAACAGTTTTGAATTAAATACCGTCAAAGTACAACATATTTTTTTTTACTTTTTTAAATGCTACAGTTCAAAGATTTCTTAGTAAATAATGTAAATCGACGCTTTTTCAATGCAAAATTTAAGAATGAATTCACAAGTCTGTAAATTTTCCAATTTATATAATTTTAATCAATTTTAAGTTAGAAAAATTAATAACTGAATGATTACAAATTTTTTACCTGAAGGCTTTTTAAATTAGAAGTTAAATTATTTTAATTTTAATTCTTTAAATATTCATTAATATTCAATTATTATTCAAACATCAAATTTTGGTTTTGTTTTGAAATGTTTTAGAACATTCTCTTAAAACTATTCTTTCAAAATAAAGAATGACCTAAAATTTTCACAGGAATTAAAAAATGACCCTGAATCCATTCAAAAATCTTAAAAAGCTTCAAAATTTAATGTGAAAGTTTCAAAAATCGACATATTGTTTGAAATATTTTCAAAACTTCTAAATACCATTTAAAATTATTCTAAAAGTCCTGTTTTAAATCAAGTTTTGATCTTTTCAGGATTTCTAAATATCTCTTGAAGTTACTCGAATTTTTAGTTAATTCATAATTGTTCAATTGTAATATATACATCATAATTCAAAAATTCTACTTACAAACTAAAAATATAGAACATTCAAGGCTTTCTGTTTAAAACAATTTAGTTTAGAAAGTTTTAGTGTTGAATAAATTATTTATAATTGCTCATTTTAAGTTTATTTTTTAACTGGAAAGGTTAAAAATGTAATATTTTAGACTGAAACAAAATTTGAACAGGATTTGAAACTCAATAAAAGTGCTTAATTATGAGTCTTATAATTCGACATTATTTTAAACTTTAAAATAATTTATAAAGTTTTAATCGGACGTTTATATTTGTTTAACTAATAAGGCTTTCGAATTTAAAAGTTCCATTTTTAATGTTAAATTCTGTAAATTATTTAGTTTCAAACAGATCTAAAATCATCTTGTAAAATCAATTATTGTTCAATGTTTAATAATAAAATTCTATACTAATGTTATCATTAAGAACTGAAAATCTTTGAATACTAAATGCTGTCATTGATAACATTGAACTTAACATTAAAAAAGAAGTTATAATCGAACTAATTTTGAATTGCATTATGTCATGGATATGAAACATATGATATTTCAAGTGATTGGGCAGATTTTTCTTTTCAAAATGTATAAAATTCCAGGTCGACCAATAAATTCACTGCAATTGTCCGGTTTCCAAAATTCCCGGTCACATCCCACTTTTTTCTTCAGGCAATTTTCTGGATTGACTTTTTTCTTGGAATTCAAAAAATACTTAGGAAATCTTTTGAAATCCCTTAAAGTTTTATAAATAGTTCTTAAAAATGCCTTTGTATTTTTTTAAATACTGCATTGAAATATTTCAACTTCTTTGAAATTCCTTCAACTTACTAAAATCGATTAAAAAATTACTTTTAGTCTTTTTAAATTCCCAAAAATATTTTAAATCTTGAGATTCCTTGACATTTTTGAAAACACTTAATACATGGGAAACTTTTAAAATAATTGAAATCCTTTGTATCTTTTGTAGCCCCATGAAACTTTCTAAATCTCTGAAAAATTCCTTAGAATTCTACGAAATACCTTAAACTCCTTTAGATTCCTAAATTCTTCGGAATCTTTTAAAATGCACGAAAATATTTGAAATCCTTTACAACTTTTTAAAGCTCTTTAAATTCATCTAAAATTTTAAAAAGACTATAATCTTTATAATGTCTTCGAATTCCTTTAAACTATTCAAATGCATGTACAACTTTTTGGAATCTTTAAAAAAACATACTAAAATATCTCCAATTTTTTATTTATTAAGCTCTTAAAAATGCCTCAGAATCTTTCAAAATACTGTATTGAAATATTTCAAATCAATTATTGCTCAACGTGTAATACTGAAATTCTTAGCATTGAAAACCAATTAATATAAGCATTAAAATTATGTCATGCGAAAGGAAATGTGTGATATTTCAAGTGATTAGGTGGATTTTTCTTCTAAAAATGTGTAAGATTTCCGGTAAAAGAATAAAATCACTGCCATTTCGATGGAAAAGAAAGAAAATAACACTTACATTATCTTCGCTCTTATTTTGGCAATTTTCTGGATTGCAGTTGCAATTACTGCAGGCGAGATCGTTCTTTCTACAACTGCAAAGTCGAGTCGAACACTTCGTTTTACAAGCGCATTTGATTTCCCCGTCCGACGATCTTTTCATGGCCCCGCGATTTTCTACTGGTATATTTCTCGTATTGTTCTGAAACAAAAATTACATTTGTTAACGAGAGTTACTTACAGGATGTCTACTCAAACTCTGGAAAAAAAATTCCCTGACAATTCCAGGATTTTTTCAGGTATCTCAAATTTTTCCCAGGTATAATTTTTCATAGTATCAAGCCGGTTTCCAGGGTTTACACCAAAAATATATATATTTTTTTCATTTTCTATGTGTTCAATTAATATGTTAAATTTAGAAAGCTTTGACAAATTATGCAATTAATTAATTAATTAACAAATTATTATAATTTCTTGAATTTTTAGCTGATGTCCATGAATTTAAACAATCCTAATCCTAATAATCCTAACTTCCAGTAAATATATTGCATTTACAAAAATATAAATTAATTTGTAAGGAAATAATTAAATTTTTAATAAAAAAACATTCATTTAATACCCAAAAAGACGATTTTTCAACAAAATACATGAATTCTTAACCAAAAAATTTAACTTTTGATAAAAAAAGATCAATGTTCAAAGAAATACTTAAATATTGAAATAAAAATACCAATTTGCAACCAAAAATAATAATTACATTTTCGTTTAAAAATTAAATTTCTACAAAATAGACAACAAATTTTTAACCAGTGATGAATTTTCAACTAAAAACGATACACTAAAATATATTTGCAGTTAGAAAAAACTGTCAACCAAAAACAAAACTATATAAAAAGAGTAGTTAGATTTTCGAACAAGATGATGAATGTACAACTGGGGCAGTAAAATTTTAAACCAAGATGATGAATTTCAACTAAAATGATGATTGTTCAACTAGATTAAATTGAATTTTCTACCAAAAAGATACATTTTTAACTAAATTAACTGAATGTTTATCTGGAAGTTACATTTTCAGCTTGATAAAAATATAATAAACAAAAAATTAAAAAAATATATATTTGCATTTCACTTTTTTTATTTATCTTCTTACACTTCCAATTCTGTGTATATTTAGATAAAATTAATGTAGTTAGTATAATAAATTTAATTAAAAACCAATGAATCTTGAACCAAAAAGATCAGTTTTCAACAAAATAACACAAAATGAATTTAAAACCAAAAATACGAATTTTCAACTGAAATGATGAATACTTCATTGGAATACTTGAAATGTCAACCAAAAAGATAATTTTTCACACAGGAAGACTAATTTTCAAAGAAAAAGATTAATTGTCTACCAAAAAGGACAAATTTTTAACTAAATTTTTGAATTTTTAACTAAAAAGTATAAATTTTCAAATAAAATGATAAATCTTTAACTGGAATAGTTGAATTTTCAACAAATAATACACATTTTCAACCAAAAAGATGAGTCTCTTACTGAAATTTTTTTAACTAAAAATAAAATGCTAATATATAAAGATTCTCAACTAAAAAATATCAATTGTCACCCAAAAATTGAATCGTCCAATTTTCAGTTTCAAAATTTAATTTTTAACCAAATAGATGAATTTTTAACTGAACTGGTGGAATATTCAATTGGTATATTTTAATTTTCCGTAAAAAAATTAATTTTCAGCCAAAGAAAAATCGAATTTTCAACAAAATAGCTTATTTTTCAATCAGCGATGAATTTCAAATCAAAATGATGAAACTTCAACCAAAAAATTAATTTTAAACCAAAGAGTTTTGCCTTGCAACAAACTAATTCAATTTTCATTTCAAAAAATTTAAGTCTGAAAAAATAAAGATTTTATGGGGGGAGGGGGGGGGGAAGCAAAGAAACTTAAATTTTCAAGCAATAAGATGAATTTCCAACTAAAACGATCAACTTTCAAACGAAAAGAAAGACGAATTTTTAATAAAATATTTGAATGTATTATTGTAAAGCTACTTTTAAAAAAGGAGAATAATTCTTATTCATTTTTATAATTCAAATTTTGAAAAAAATTAAGCATGATCTCGAAAAGATTTCCTGACTAAAAAAAAAAATCCCTGTCTTTTCCAGCTTTGTCCAAGTATCCAAAAAATCCCTGACAATTCCAGGCTTTCCAGGGTTTCCAGGTACGTACCATAAGTTTTTGGATGCGATTATAAAGAGGTGTTTTAATCCAGTCAGGATCATTCTCAACGTCATCATCCACAATGCTCTCGTCGGTTAAGAGGATAGCATTATAGTCTGGAGTTTCCAGCAAACTCTTCGGCTTAGGAGCCTTCTTCTTCTTGGAATGGTGCTCCATTGACTTTTCCATTGCCTCTTTTTCCAGTTGCTCGCAGCGATTTTTATAGTATTCTATCTGTTCCAGCAGCTCCTTACTGTCTTTCTTCATCACAGCAGGAGAATTGTACAAGGGAATAAGCTTCTGCTCTTTTTCGCGAATTTCCTGCTTTCTTATTGAGTTCTTCAACTTCTCCACTTCGTCCTAAACCATTGTAAAATAGATTTATAAATGTTAAAATTTCCGATTCATTTTATTCGAAGGTTTAGCCACTGAACTTTTGATTGTACAGTATATTCAGAGTGGCCGAAAAACTTCATTTTCAAAATTCCCTGATTTTTCCCTGACCTGATTTCAAGATGAAAATGTTGAACTTGCAACATTTTTGTTACAAAACCTTTTTTGAAGTAAATAAAAAAAAATTTATTTATTAATAATGTGACTAATGTTTTTATAAATTTTAAAGATTTCTTGGACATTGATAAATATTTCAGGTGAATTTTAACGCGTTCAGGATAAATTCATAAAAAATCAAATAAATTCTATTAAAATTAAAAAAAAAAAAAAAAATTACTTTGTTTTTCGTTGTCATTGAGTGAATTTAAGGGAAATGAGAAGAATTCGATGAAATTCGTAAAAATTCAAAATAATTTTGTGAAATGCCTATAAATTTCAGATAATTTAAAAAGACTTCAAGATTAATGAAACAAAAACTAAAAAAAATGTATACCACTACGAAATCCCTCACTTCTTGTAAATAAATTCTTTGAAATCCATTAAAGCATTATAAAATTCCGTGAAGTTCTATGAAATCTGATATTTCTTGAAATTATGGAAAATTTATTAAAATCATCGTAAAGCTTTTGAAATGACTTGGGACCTTTTAAAAACCACTAAAATATTTTAAATCCTTTGAAATGCCATTAAATTACTAAAATCAATTAAAAATTCCTTGAAATCTTTTAAAATACCAAAAATATTCTAAATCCTTCGAAACCCCATTAAATTATTCAAATAATTTTAAAAAATCTTTGGAACATTTAAAAATACCCTAAAACATTTTCAATTTTTTCAAATCCCTTCAAATTATTTAAATCTATTAACTATTTAGATTTGATAAAAATTCGTCTATTTGGGTTAGACATTCTACTCTTTTTTGTACACCATTAACCTTTTGTTTAAAATTCATATTTTCTTGCTGGTAAGTCAACTGAAATATTTTTTGATAAAAACTATTTTTTCTTAAAATTTGTATTTCTGATTTAAAAATTTACCTGTTTTATTAGAATTTTAATTTCTCTTTGACAAAAATTCCACTTTATGCTAAAAATTCAACTCTTTTTTGAAAGTTTATCTTTCTGATTTTAAAATTCGCGTTTTTAAGCAGAAATTACATCTTTCTTAGATAAAAATCCACCTACTTGGTTGAAAATTCTACTGCTATGTTGAAAATTTAACTATATCGTAGAAAATTTACTTTTTGTTTAAATTTAATATTTTTGTGTTAAAAAGAGAATTGAAATCTTTTCTAGATGCAAATTCAACTATTTTGTTTAAAAGTCATATTGTTTGGTTTAAAATTTAAGTATTAATTTGAAAATTTACTTTTTGTTTAAAATTTAGATTTTGGTGGTGAAAAATGAATTGAAGTATTTTCTGGATGCAAGTTAAGTTTTAAAAAAATGTTGCCGTTCTTATCAAAAATTCATCGGTTTTAGTACAAATTTCATTTTTCTTCGATAAAAATTGAACAATTTATTAGAATATCGAACTATTTTGTTGAATATAGATCCTTTTTGGTTGAAGATTTTGGATTAAAAAATCAATTTTTTTCGTTCAAGCTTATTTTTTGTTAAAAAATTAATATTATTATCCTAATAAGTCAACTAAAATCTTTTTTTAATGGAAATAAAACTAAATTTTAAAATTGTTCTAAAAATAGAAATTAATCTATTTAAAGAGAATTTTTATCTTTGTTGGATAAAAATGCAACTATTTAGTAGAGAATTCAACAATTTTAAAAAAGTAATCCTTTTCGCTTAAAAATTCGTTCTTTTGGATTAAAAATTCAATTTTTTCATAGAAACTTATTTCTTATTTAAAAATTCATATTTTGATCGTGAAAAGTAAATTGTCATTTTTATAGAAGAAAAGTCAACTGTTTTTTTTTTAATTTATCCGTTTGTTTTTAAACTTCATCCGATTTAGTAGAAATTTCATTATTTTTTGTTAAAAATTCTTCTTCTTTGCTCGAGATTTCAACTATTTTGTTTGAAATATTTGTTGTTACATTTTTAAGAAATTTTTTTTAAAGAGATTTATATGTTTAGTTAAAAATTCATCTCTTTGGTTGAAAGTTTAACTATTATGTTGAAAATTAATCTCTTTAAATTGAAAATCCAACTACTTGAGTAAACGTTAAACTACATTGACAAAAATTTGTTTTTATTGAAGGCTTACGTTTTTGTTTGAAAATTGAACTGTTTAGTTTTTTTACGATCAATCGCTTTTAGTTGAGAATTCTCCTTTTTGTAAAAAAAAATAATTTTCTTCGTTTGAAATTTCATTTTTTGTTGGGTAAAAATGCATCAGTTTCGTGGAAAAATAATTTTTTGCTGAACTCATATTTTTTGTTTTAAAACTCATTTTTTGTAGAGAAAATTCGCATTTTGGCTGGAAGGTTCAACAATTTAGATAAACTTCTACCTCTTTCTTTATTTAAAAATATTTATTTGTTCAAAATTAGTCTTTTTGGTTTGAAAACTCTTTTGTTTCCTATAAATTTCATATGTTTTATTGAAATATAAACAATGACAGTTTTTTGTTGGGAATTTATCTTTTTATGTTAAAAACTCAACTATTGTTAAAAATTTAACTATTTTGTTGAGAATTCAAGTATTTCGTTACAAACACATATTTTATAGTAGAAAATACATTTTTTTGTTAAAAATAAATAATTCAATTTCAAAATTTTAAATTTGTCTCTGAAGTACTGGTTTATTCCGTTTATGAAAGATTCTATGTTAAAAGTATTACAAGGATAAAATTCGGGTACATATTTGAATATTAATGATCAAGAAAAAACCAGGGATTTTTTTTTGTAGTTCCCAGACACCCTGCCTAATTCTACTAGCCATAATTAGCAAAAAAAATTGGAAACTAAAAATTACATACAGTATGGCGGGGAATTTTAATTTAGTACGAACCTTCAAATCATCAATCTCACAGTTCATCACATAGCGTTTCTTCCTGTCCTCGGCTGTAATGTCAAAAAGACTCCTGAGAGCAATTTTTGCGTCTCTAATAGATATAAGACTTTGCCATCTACTGTTGGCCTGGTTTTCTGAAAAAAAATAACCATTAAAAATATAATTAGAAATATTATCATAATATTGAAAATATAATCATGAAAAATAAGAAATAAAACCTTGGTCAGATTCCAATATTTTCTGTTGAAGGTCAGTAATTTGTGTGTTCCTCAATTCGATGAATTCCTCGAGGTCACTTTCTTGTTTCTGGAACACAGATGGTTCGTAATCGTCTTTCTTATCCCGGAGACCCTTTAACTGATTAACCAAAAGAGCTCTGTCTTGCATCAATCTTTCCAACGAACATTCCGCATCCACAGTGCTGAGAAGAACCTCCATTTCTTGAGAAACCCATGACTGGATGCTGTCTTTATTAGTCGTTTTCTCATTCCTTTTTTGCTGAACCTTTCTCTGCTTTTCTAAAGCGTCCTAAAAAACAAAAGAGATCAAAATTAAAAAGTATAATATTTTATTCAGGGTATCTACTCAAATCCTGGAAATAAATTCCCTGACCAATCCCAGGTTTTTTTCCAGATATCTCAAGTTTTTTCGAGGTATAATTTTTCGCGAGTTTATTATAAATATACTAAAAACATAATTAATAATTTCATAAATGTGTTTCTTAAGTCTATAAATTTGAATAATAATTAAACAAAATTGTTAATTCATCTGCTCATACTCAAAAAGCAGTGCATAATTAGGTAAAATATTGTGAGTACTATATTAAAAATAATTTAAAACGCTTCATATTCCTAACTTTTCAAGTAAAAGTTTGGTTTTTTAAAAATACAGATGAATTTTTAACCAAAAAGTTAGATTTTCAACCAAAAGTATTCAGTTTCTACCAAAAAGACGATTAAAAAAAATTATATTAAATTTTAATCAAGCAGTTAAATTTTCAACTTAAAAAGATCAATCTTCTGAAAAAAAGCCGAATTTTGAACTAAAAAAGATCAGTGTTCAACCAAAAATGGAATAGTTAAATTTTCAGTTAAAAAAAATATTTAGAAAAAAGAGATTTATTTTTAAAATAAATTTAATTCAACTTTTAACCAACTAGTTTGATTTTCAGCTCAAAAGATAAATTAATCACTAAAATTATCAATATTTAATTGCAATACTTAAATTTCTCAGCAAAAAAAAAATAAATTTTCAAACAAGAAGATTGATTTTCTAAAAAAGACGATGTTTCGAAAAAATATATGAATTTTCAACAAAAAAGTTGGATTTTGAACTAGAAAAGACCAATTTTCAACTAAACTAATGAATTTTCAACTGAAATGATAAATCATCATCTGGAATAGATGAATTTTCAACTGAAATAATGAATTTTGGAAAAAAGATTTCAACTTTGAACCAATAATATTTATTTCCAACCAAATATATTAATTTTAAACTAAAATGATAAATACTTTACTGGAATACGTGAATTTTTAAACAGAAAGATTAATTTTCTATCACAAAGACGATTTTCCAACAAAAGATATGAATTTCTAACGAAATATTTGTATTATCAAATACAAAAAGTACATGCTTTCAACCAAATAGTTGAATTTTAAACGAAAAAAGATCGAGTTTCAAAAAAAAAAAAAATGGAATAGTTAATTTTTAAACAAAAAAGATGAATTTCCAACTAAAATGATCGATCCGCAACTAGAATAGTTTGTTTTTCAAACAAAAAATGAATTTTTAAACATGAAGAATAACTTTTACCAAAGAACACGGATTTCATAGAAAATACATGAATTTTGAATTAAAAAGATTAATTGTCAACCAAGAATTAAATAGTTAAATTTTCAGTCAAAAATTAATGTTTAACCAAAGAGAAGAATTTTAAACTAAAAATATGTAATTTTTTACTACAATAGTTCCATCTTTCGGTAACAAAAAAATAATTTGCAACAAAAAAGAAACTAATTTTAAAAAGAAATAGATACATTTTCAAACCAAGTGACACATTTTCAACTAGCATGTTGAATCTTTAACTAGAACAGTTCAATTAAAAACTAAAAAAGATAATTTTCCAATCAAACATTGTATAGTTACATTTTCAATAAAAAAAATTAATTTTCTACAAACATTTTTTTTAACAAAATAGTTAAAGTTGCAACTGAAATAATTAAATTTTCGATAAAAAAATCAATTTTTAGCTAAAGAAAAAACGAATTTTCAAACAAAATAGCACATTTTTCAACCAAGGTGATTAGTTTTCAATTAAAATGATAAATCGTTACTAACAAAAAATAATTTGTGACAAAAGAGTAACTCACAACCAAATAATTAAATCTTCATTAAAAAAAGATGAATTTGGAACAAAAAATGTATTAGTTGATATTTCAACCAAAGAAAATTAAAACTACTGAAAAATTATTAAACTGAACCCAAAAGAACGAATTTTAAATAAAAAACATGAATTTTCAACCAGATACTTGCATTTTCAACTAAAACTTATCGATTTTTAACCAAAAACAAAATAGCTGAATTTTAATTGAAAAAAATTGATTTTCATGGAGGCTACTTGGCGGACGATTTCAAATTCGTGGTCATTTCCCGGTTCTCGACGGTCAAGTTTTTCAATTTTTGCGGTCAACTAAAAGTTACATATTCATATTTGTTGCAAAACGCAAACATTTATTTTAAATCATGAAGTTCATTCTAAACCATCTTTAAGACAACAGAGCAAAAAATTGCAAAATAGATAAATTTTCAAATAAAATTATTAATCTTCAGCTGACATTTTAAACCAAAAATATGAATTTTTAATTAAAATTATAAATATTTAAATGAAATACTTGTATTTTTAACCAAAAAGATCAATTTTTAAACATTAAGATTAATTTTCAAACAAAAAGATAAATTTCCTACCAAAAAATACAATTTTTCAATATAATACATGATTTTTAACGAAATAGTTGAATTTTAAATCAAAGTAGACAAATTTTATCTAAACTAATGAATTCTCAACTAAAATGACGAATATTCAGCCGAAATAGTTTTATTTTAAACAAGAAAATGAGTTTTCAACTAAAACAGCTACACTTTCAACCATACAAAAAAGAATAAAAAAGATAATTAATAAATGATTTTTCAACCAAAAATTGGATGATTAAATTTTCAGTCAAAAAATAAATGTCAAAAAATAAGAATTTTTAATTAAAATGGTCAAATATTTCACTATAAAAGTATTTTTTGTACAGTAAAAAAATTATTTTACACCAGAAAATAAACAAATTTTTAATCAAATTGCTCATTTTTAACCAATGAAATAAATTTTTAAATACAAATTATGAATCACCCATAGAAAAAAATTAATTTTCAACAAAAGAGTTTATTTTTTAAACAACTACACTTTTTTATAACCTGATAGATGATTTTTCAAGTAAAATGATGAATATTTAACTGGAATAATTGCATTTTCAAACAAAAAGAAGAATTTTTAAATAAAGAGAATTACTTTGAAAGAAAGAAATAAATTTTTAATTAAAAAAGACAAATTTACATCCAAATTTTTACATTTCGAATTAGGATATGACAATTTTCCACTCAAAATGTAACAGTTAAATTTTCAGTTGAAAAAATTAACTTTCAACCAAACTGATACATTTTCAACTGAAATAATAAATCTTCAACTGGAATAGTTGGATTTTATTCGTACCAAAAGGATGCATTTTCAACTAATAAGATTAATCTTCTACAAAGAAATGAATTTTCCATAAATTACATGACATTACAGAAAAAATTAAATAAAACTAAATTTTCCGTTACAAATCTAAATCTTAACCAAAAAAATCGACATTCAGAAAAATAGTTAAATTTTTGGCTAAAAATTTGATTTTCAACAAAGTAGGTACATGTTTAAAAAGAGATGAATTTTTAATTAAAATGACGAATCTTCCAATAAAAAAATTAATTTTTGACAAAAGCGTGTAGCTTTTAAACAGAAGGAGTTAAATTTAAAAAAATAAAATAAATTTTTAAAAGAAAAATTTAAACAAAAATTACATTATAATTCGGAAATATTTCATCTTCGAAATACTATTTCTACTCTAAAAACAACTTGAAACAACTTTTTCTAAAATTTGGAAGAAGGAACTTTTAAATTATAACGAATTTTGACTTGGATCGGATTTAGTAAACTCCTTTCTTTTAAATCCCAGTTTTAATTCTGTAAACAAATTCTCGTTCCATGTCAAAAATTTCATGTTCAATGTGAAATTATATTCCTTTACCGAAATGCCCTGTTATAAAATAAAAACAATAATTACTTTCAGTCATATTCCCTGCAACTGGACATAAAGCAGAAATCAATTTTCTAAACTGGGAAAAGTTATCGAAATTCATAATGAAAACTTGAAGGACGATTGCTACGATTAGAAGTACATTTCCGGGTTTTAAATAAAATTTTCTGTCATTTTCATGTTTTGCCCTGGTTTCCCGGCCAAGTCGCCACCTCGATTAAAAAAAAAAGAATTCTCAACCAAAAAAGTTCAATACACTAATATAAAGCTACTTTTACAAATAAGGACTCTAAAAAAAAATTCCTGACATTTTCAGGTTTTCCAGACAGGGTATTGACCTCTCTTTTTCATTTTTATATCATATATTTTTACCTTTAGCCTCTTATTGACAGAATGAGCCTCTTCCATTTTTCTTTTCATGACATTTTGCTGTTTAGTATATTGCGTCTGGAGTTTTGCCATTTGATTCACTCGCTTCCTATCCTGCTCCTTCAGCTTTGAAAGTTCCCTCTCCCTGGAGAGTTTCCACTTGCTGAACCGATCAGCCTCCGTACGCATGTGCCGAATCAATTTCACCCTCGTCTGCTTCAAGGACTGAATCTCGTTCGCCAGGTTCTTGATCTGCTGATCCGACTTTTCCTTCTGCTTGATAACTTTGTTCTGCTCCAAACACTTGCGGGTCATATCTGAAATTTTCTTCTCCAGCTCTTGGACCTTTTTTCTTCGAGTCTCTGCCAATCGCGAGGCAGCTTTGTTGTTCTGAACATTATTTAATTGCTGTTGAAGTTCCTCTTTTTCAGCTTGCAGTTTATTAATTTCGAGTTCCATGTCGCGAACAGCATGCGATTGGTCGATCTCATCGTTAACGTTTTGAAGAAGCTTGGAGACCAGCTCTTCTTTAATGGCAAGCTCTCTCGTTATGGTCTGTACTTGGTCGATTGTCTGTGCTTGTCGGAGAGTGTGTTCTTCATGCTTTTCGTCCAGGTCGTAGGTCTCATTCGCGTCTCCACCTTCATCGTCCTCCATTATCGGGGATGTGGACGATTGCGAACCAGAGGTTAAATCATGGTTCACAAGCTCCTCAGCAGTCTTCTTCTGATCCTTTTGCAGATCTGTAATATTCAAGCATAAATGTAGGGTGGCCGTTTCAATCAATTCTTAAGCTAAAAACTTTTTCATTTGAAGTAATAAAAACTAAGCGGCAAATCATTTTAAGCAATTTTAAGCTAGAAATATTAAAAATCGAACGATTACATGTCTGTTATAAACTGATCACTTCTTAAATTAAAACTTAAATTATTTTCATTTTATAAAATTTAACAATCCTTAAAAAGCTTCAAAATTTTGAAACATCTACATGTTGTTTAACATTTATTCATATTTTAAGTTATTCTTGAAATTTTTTCACGACTTCGAAATAACTTTTAAAATGGCCCGAAAAATATTTCCTTAAAATCTTCAATATTCATTTTTGACAATCTTGGATATCTTTTTAGATCTCTTTAAATAGTCTCTTAAAATTAATTTCTTTAAATAAAAAGTTATTTTTAATTTTCCTAAGAACCTTAGGAATTTAATTTATTGTTTTAAAGACTTTCATAATTCTTAAAAAGCTTCTATTTTTTTCGAAATCTGCAAAAATCTATTTTGTTTCTAATTAGGTCGTGGGCTATTTGCACCAAAAGTTTCGTACGAATAGCCAAATTTGGTCGCTACACGTAAACACTTAGGTGTTCAATATTTATGACACATACAAAATTGTACTTATAAATTAAATTTTTCAAATAAAAAAAAATAAAAGATGTAGCATTCAGAGTTGAGTTTTTTGTTCAATTTTAAATATTTGACTAACATTTACTGACTTTATATGGACAATAAAATAATTCTAAATATCAGGCAATTGTTATTTTTCTAAATGAAAAATTTTCAAAATTTAAATCGTCACATTTTAGGCTAAAACAATATTTTTAATTTAATAAAAGCATTTAATAATCAATATATTATTATTAATTTATTTAAAAACTGAAAATGGTTTCAAAAGTTTAAATCGAGCGTTTATATCTGTTTAACTACTAAGACTTTCCAATTGAAGCAGTTCATGTTTTAACATTACAATCTAGAGATTCTTAAATTTTGAACTGATTCCGAATCGTCTTGCAAAATGAATTATTATTCACTTCTTTATCTTTCATTTACAGCCTAATTTTGAAAATCATTATAATTTATATTTGTTTGATTAACTAAAAAGGAGTTTATCCCAAATTTTCGATGACAAACGCTACTAATTTTTAATTTTTTAAGTCTTTCAAACTGAATTTTAAAATTTTTTAAATAAAAAATGAACACTTGAAACATCAAATCCAAAATAGGACATTTTTAATTTAAAGATTTTAGAATTACGCATTGTAAACTGAACGATACCATAATTGAAAAAGATAAAACTTTAACTGATTATTTTAAAAACTGTTGAAATAAAACTCAGACAGACTTTTTTCTGAAAATTTGTAAGTTTCCCAGTCAAAAAATAAATTCACTGTCACCACCCTATAAGTGGCTTAAAAGTTAATCTAAATACCAGATCAGGGTGTCCAGAATGATTCCTAGCAATAAAATTCAAGGTCTTTTTCAGGTTTTCGAGGTCAAGAAATCAAGTTTTTCCAGGTCTCCTTTCTTTAAATAATCAAATAGCCCTCTGTTTTGCAAAAGATGAAATATTTTATTTTTTATTTACCAAAAATTTTTAAAGAAAGTAAAGTCTTAAATAAAGTCTTAATTTTTTGCGAACATAAGTAATCTTTGTAAAGTACTTGGAATCTTGAGATTCTTAAAAATCTTTGTGACATTTTTTTAAACTTTATGAAATATTTGATGTATATGTGAAGTTTTTCTTCATCTTTATCTTGTGACATTTTTTAAATGCTTGAATATTTAAAACCTTTGTAAACTATTTTACAATTTAAAAAAAAACGTGAACTCGTTTAAAATCGTTGAAATATTTTGTATTTTGATCTATTGTACCCATTTTAAATCCTTGAAATTCTTGAATTCTTTTTAAATTCTTATGGATTCTTTTAAATATAAGTGGAATCTTTCTAAAATCTTTTAAAATATTATAAAAATTTTGAAACGACTTAAAATCCTTAAAATGTTTTCAAAATTTTGAAATCTGGTGTACTGTAGCTTTTTTGAAATCTTTAAAAATGTTGTATTCTTTAGACATCTCTACGCAATTTTGATGAAATATTAAAAATATTTATGAAATCTTTTTGAAATCTTTAGCATTTTTTTGAATAATTAAATATTTGAAATCTTTGTGAAATCTTTTAAAATCCTCTAGAAAAATTTGAAATCACTGCAAATCTGTCAAATTTTCTGAAATCTTTGAAATCCTTGAAATCATCTGAAAGTTTTAAAATCTTTGTGGAATGTTTGAAATCTTTGAAAAATCCTTTAAATCTTTTATTTTTTTTTAATTTTCGTTAAATCTTTGAAATATTTAAAATCTTATGAAATATGAGTCAAATGATCGAAATGATTTGTAAAATCTTTGAAATCTGGTGTACTGCTCCCTTTTTTAAATATTTGAATTTGAAATCTTTATGAAACTTGTATGAAATCTTTGAAATATTTCTGAAATCTTCTGTATCATTTTGAAATAATTAAAATATTCGAAATCTTTTAAAATTTTGATAAAATCCTTGAAATCCTTGAAATATTTGTCAAATCTTTTGTATTCATTTTAAATCATTAAAATATTTGAAATCTTTGTGAAATATTTTGAAATTTTTAATAATTTGCCAAATATTAAAAGCTTGAAATCTTTTTGGAATGTTTTGAAATATTTGAAATCTGGTACCCGTTTCAAAATCTATTAAATTTTTATGAAATCTTTTTAACATTTTTTGTATTCACATTAAATCATTAAAATATTTGAAACCTTTATGACATTTTTTTCAATTTGGGCAAATCCTAAATCCTTGAAATCTTTGTCAAATCTTTTGAAATGTTTTGAAACCTTTATGAAATTGTTATAATGTGTGTGAAATCATTCTTTGATCTTTGTTTGTGATACTTTTAGTGTTTGTTTGCAATCATTGAAATCTTTTGAAATCTCAGATTTATTTAAACTTTTTAAATTTGTTTAAAATCTTTGAAATTCTTGAAATCTTTTGACATCCTTATGAATTCTTTGAAATATTTGTGAAATATTGGTAAAATCTTTTGTATTTACTAAAAATCATTGAAGTATTTGAAATCTTTGTGAAATATTTTGAAATCGTTTAAAATATTTTTAATGTTTTGGCATCTTTGTTACATCTGGTGTACTGTACCCTTTTTAAAAGATTTAAAATCCTTGCAATCTTTTGAAAGTTTAAAAATCTTTGTGAAATATTTAAAACCTTTATGGAATCTTTGAAATCTTGTCTACACGACTTTTATTTTGTAACCTTTTGAAATATGATGTATACTTAAAAAACCGAGTGATCAAACCCACGAAAACTGGTTAAAAAGTCAAACAAAAATTAAAATTCAAGGTTCTCGTGAGAAATTCAAAGATTTCTTTCGAGGTTTAAAAAACTTTCAGGAGAAATCTAGGTTTTCAAGGTTTTCAAGGTTGCTGGACAACCTGTATTAGATCAGGTAACGCAGTTTATATACAGTTCCCGAGGACAAGAAAAAATGAACTCTCACCAAGAATTTTAAGCCGGATAGACTTAATTTTGTTCTGATGTGCTTCTGTGTCTTCTGGTGAGGCTTCAAACTGATCCATAAGTTCTTTGCACTCTTCGGAGATGCTCACCATCGCAGACTTAAACTTCTCTCTCGACTGTTCAGCCAGTTCTGCTCGTTCGTGCATGTGAACTAACTCGATCAAGTGAGCACTCAGTTTCTCTGTCAGGGCTCTCAGCTTCTTTTGCATGAGCTGATTCTTTTCCTCCAATTCTTGATGCTCAGGAGGACAGCTGACAAGACCTTGAATTTCTTGACTTAACCTCGAACTCTTTAAGTCTTGAATTACCTTCTTCAGGCGATTTATTTCGGCTACTTGAGGATCTTGATTAATCACTGGTTTGTTCTTGATCTTACGGGCTCGATCCGCGTATCTCAGAGTGCTCAGAGTTTCGTCGAGATTGTAGTCTGAAAGAAGACATATTATGAATAAATTAAAATTGTAGTGTGCCTACTCAAATCCTTAATAAAAATTCCCTGTCAAATCCAGGATTTTTCCAGGCATGTCTTTTATGTTACAGAGCCATTCAATTAATATGTTTAATTCAACAAGCTTTGACAATTAATATTTCAAGATGTATTCTTTAATTTATAAGGAGCATTGCTTAATCAAATAATACTAAAAAATAATTAGTAATTTCTTGAATTTGCCTCTAAAGTCCACGAATTTAAATAATAATTCGAACAAAGTTTTATTTTATCTTTTTATACATAAAAGTCCGTACGTATTCAGGTAAAATTAATTTACATTAAGCAAATATTGCATATTCAACGCGATAGTTCAATTTTTAACTAAAAAAGGACAAAAAAGGAATTTTTAACAAATAACATAAATTCTCAATCAAACAGTTGAACTTTCAAATGAAATAGACCAATTTGAACCAAAATAATAACAGTTTAATTTTCAGTAAAAAAATCAATTTTCCATACAAAAAAAATCAATAAGAAGAATTTTCAAACCAAATTATAAATCTTAAACTATAATCAATGAATTTTTAACCAAGAAGATGAATTTTCAGCTAAAATTATGAATATTTAACTGGAATACTTGAATTATCAACCAAAAAGATAAATTTTCTAACAGGAAGATTCATTTTCGAACAATAGTTGAATTTTCAATTAAAAAAGACAAATGTTCAACCAAATAGTTGAATTGTTAACAAAAAAAGCTTGATTTTTAAGAAAAAATATTAATTTTCTACAAAAAAGACTTATATTCAACAAAGTATATGAATTTTTAACTAGAAAAAATTAATGCTCAACCAAAAAGATGAACTTCAAACTAAAATAATGGAATATTCAATTTCAATACTTAAATTTATAAATAAAATGATGAATCTTCCATTAGAATAATTGAATTTTCAAACTAGAAGAATAATTTATACCATAAAAGACGAACTTTCAATTAAAAAAGATAATTTTTCAACTGAAAATTCAATAGTTAAATTTTTATTCAAAAAAAATTAATGATAAACAAAAAATAATTTTCAAGAGAATAGCTAAACTTTCAACCAATTAATTAAATTTGCATTCCAAAAAGATTAATTCTGAACAAAAAAAATTTAGTAGATGACAAGAATTGTCAACCAGATACTTGAATTTTCAACTAAAACGATCCATTTTCAACCAAAAATAGAATAGTTAAATTTTAATTAAGAAAATTAATTTAAAAAAAAAACGAATTTTTAAAAAAAGTAGTTAAATAAAGTAATATATAAATACTTTTATGAATTAATTATTGTTATTCAATTTAACACTGCAATTTAAAAAAATTAATCAAGCTCTCGAAAAACTTTCCTGACATTCACAGGTTTTTTCAGGAAAATTAAAATTCCCTGACAATCCCAGGTTTTCCAAGTAGAGTAGACATACCCTGAATTAAGTCAAATACAGGGTGACGATTCGGATGACGAATCTAATTCCCGGTTTTTCCAGGTCAAGTTTGTCAATTTTCCTGGCCAATTAAAATAAAAATATTCATATTTTCCGCAAAATTCAAACATTTATTTTAATTTATCAAGTTCATTCTAAACATCCTTTAACACAACAGAGTGAAAAATGTCAAAATAACTGAATTATGATACAAAAAGATACTTGAATTTTCCACTAAATATTATACATTTTCCACAAAAATAGAAATATTAAACTTTCAGTTAGGAAAATTACTTAGAATACTTGAATTTTAAGACAAAAAGATAAATTTTTATCTAAAATGATGAATATCTTTTCAAAATAACCAAAATTAATATTTACTGAAAAAAGATACATTGTCAACCTTAACATAAATAATTGAATTCAAAATTGAAAAAATTAATGTTCAACCAAACAGATGAATTTTTAACTAAATCTATGAAATATTCAACTAAGATGATGAACATTAAAATGAAATAATTGAATTTTAAGACAAAAAAAATGCATTTGTAACCAAGAAAATTAATTTCTACAAAAATTTCCACTAAAATTGTAAATCTTTGACGGGAATAATTGAATTTTAAACAAGAAAGATTAATTTTCAAATAAGATGATGAATATTGAAATGAAAAATTCAATTTATGACCAAAAAGATGAATTTTCAACGAAAAAATAATTTTGAATAATCAGTAAGTTAAAGTAAAAATTTAAAAAACATTCTAACAAAAGAGTTTAAATTTTTACCAAGTAATTTTATTCCCAACACAAAAGATGAATTTTCAACTGAAGCGATAAATACTTAACCGGAATACTTGAATTATCAACCGACAAGGAGATTAACTTTCAAAGAAAATATAAAAAATAGATGAATTTTTAAGTAAAAAAGGTCAGTTTTTAGCCAAATAGTTGAAATGCCATTAAAACATTTTAATTTAAGATCGAACAGAAATCTATTTTCTTATACAATTTTTTTGCTAAAATAACATGAAAAAGATTTACAATTAAAAAACAGACTTCCAAAAAAGAGAGAAACTAAATTTTCAACAAAAAATAGAAAAGCTCATTTTTAGATAAAAAATTGATTTTCCACAAAGTAGTTAAATTTTCAACCAGAGATGAATTTTCAATTAAAATGCAGAATCTTCAATAAAAAAATTTAATAAATGTGTTTAACTTTTAACCAAGAAGTTATATTTTGAAAGAATTAAATGAATCCGTAACCTAATAAACAAACTCATATACCTTGCGAATAGAAATAAAAGTAGAAATCACTTTTCTAAATTGACAAAAATTCTGTAAATAATGAAAACTTGAATTTTACAGAGATCAGAAGTAAATTCACGGTTTTTAAATTAAATTTCCGGTCATTTCCCAGTCTGAAATGCATTTTTTCCCCAAATCAATTTAATGATGTATTTTTGTAATTTGTCCCGAAAAGCAATGATTCCCTGATTATTTTATCAGTGATACTAACCTGCAGGACTCACGCAAGCAATCATCAGCGTCATCGAGTTCCCACCTAGGGAATCTTGCAAAAGCCTCGTCAGTTTGCTGTCTCGATACCCGACATAGGATGCTGTGCCACACTCTCCTAGTTGTGAAATTACATTTCCAAGAGCTAGGAGGCCTTTATTTATATTTACACCTTCCTTGAATCGCTCCCCAGTTGCTTGAGTCTTTTTACTCCTCTCTGAGCCAGCCAGATCAACGAGTTGGAACTTTGCCGTCCTTGCGTTGGTTCTGGATAAAATGGAATATTAAATTCCACAGGAAAAAAAAAGAATTAATAATACATATAAAATTAAAGTTTTTAACACTTTTTAGATAAAAAAATAACTTTGAATTAAAATAATTTTGCTGACCGATTCCCACAATTTGTTCGTATTCCGGAAAAAGAAATTCCGATTTCGATTCTCGATTTTCGAAAAATGGAAAAAAGGAATGTTCTAGAAATAATTTTCACTCAATAAATTCTAATTTTGACCCCCGAACATCCCTGTATTGTCCCCGGAAAATGCCCAAAAAATCCAAAATAGCAGTTGTATTTAAAGTTCATGCTAAGCACGGTATTTTTTGTAATTTTTTCAACAATTATTATTGTAATTCGATAATTGTCAAGTTAACTAAAATTTAATTGCTTAAACAAATATTATTTGTTTAATGTATTTCACAATTGCTCATCAATTTCTATTATATATTTTTTCCACAAATCATAAAAATTTAGTATTTTTTGGAATTAATGACACAATTAACGAATTTTTAACAATAATATTTGTCTATTTTTTTATTTTTGGCAATTATTTAAAGAAATTGAATTTGAAAAAATTGTTTCCCATATCAATCGTGAGCATTTATTTTTTTCTGGAATTAATCCCCCAGATAATGAATGTTAAGTGATATTTTTTTGTGAATGACAGTTTGAAATTATTTAAACTATATCACTTGCTAACTATCCATCAAGTACCTAAAAAACATATAAAATAGGCGACATAGTGTAAGATATTCGAAAAAACTATAATATTCTCCACGTTTCCTATGAAATAACTATTTCCTATGAATAATAACTTTTCACGATTTACAAGAAAAAAATTTGTTCAGACAAATATTAATTGTTTAAACAATTCAAAATTAATAACGAAATGACAAAAAGTACCGTGTTTAGCATTAATTTGAAATGAAACTGTTATTTTGTTTTTGGAGAATTTTCCGCGCATAATATAATAGACAATGGAATTTATTTTGCCAGAAAACGAACAAATTCGGGGGGATCCATCACAAAAAATCAAAAATCGCTATTTTACAGGCAAAATTTATGTTAGAAACATTAAAAATTGAACGATTTTAAATTTAGTTCACAACTGAACACATTTTTAATTAGAAGATAAATTTTTTAATTTTAAGTAATTTCAAACAAACAATAATTATTCAATTATTCCTTATATATTAAAATTAGACACTTTTACTCACGAATAAACAAAAATTTAAATAGAAGAATTAACATTATAAAGTTCAAAGTTTAAATCTAGCACTTTTAAATTTTAAGGATGCAAGACTATTAAAAAAATCAGTTACGAATTGTTTAGTTTTGAATATTTGATTTTTAATTGCCCATTTTGAATGAACAAACAAACATTGCTAAATATTACAAAATTGTCCTTTAAGAATTAAAAAAATTTCAAATTAAATCTATTAGGGATGACATAATTTTTCCGAAAAAGAAAAATCTGTAAGAATTAAGACCTAGAATGGACAATTTTGATTAGATTATTCTTCTAAAAATTTGGAAAATTTCCGGTCAAAAAATAAATTCACTGTCATTTCCTGGGCCCTATGGGAAAAAATGTAGGGACCAAAGGATATTTTCTGTCACGCTCATAGGGTAACAAATTCAGGATAAACTCATAAGACTACCTGAGATTACAAAAAAAATTCACTTTAAATTAAAATGAATTGGAAAAAGAGTTTTGAATTAAAAAAATTCCATTGATTTCCGTAAAATTAGATCGATGATATTCATAAAATTTGCAAGGTGAATTTAAAAAAAGAATTCAAATGAATTGGAATAATTTTAAAATTTGAAAAAAATAAATTGAATTCAGTAACTTTGAAATGAGCTTAGAAAAGTTCTAGAAAATTCAAACGAATTTTATGAAATGCCTACGAATTCAAGCTAAGGTTAAAAGAGTTCAGGATCAATCAAATAAACTTTTCAAAATTCTAAAAAATCCATTCAATTAAGTTTAATTAAATTTAGAAAAATTCAAGTAAACTAAAAAAACGTTCAAGAAAATTCTTCAGAATTTAAGTGAATTCAAGTCGAATTCCAAAAAATAATTTCAGATCTCCCAAATCTTTAAAACGCTACTAATTTGTAGCCGAAATAGAATTAAAATTAATTGAAAATAATTTAAAATCCGAAAAATTCCCATTCATTTTAGTAAAGTTTGAGTGAATTTAGATGAATTGAAGGGAAATGAGAAGAATGCGCAGAAATTCATAAAAAATCAAGCTGAATTTAAAAAGCAATCAAGTGAATCGAAAACACTTGAAAAATATGAAAAAATTAATCGAGTTGAGTAAGTTTGAAATGAGTTTAGAAAAATTAAACAAAATTCGAAAGATTTTGATGAAATGCCTAAGAATTTACGGTGAATTTTAAATACTTTAAAATGAATTGAACAGAAACTTTTTAAAAATCGATCGAAATGAGTAGAATTGAGTGAAATTAGAAGAAATTCAAAAGATTTCACGATAAATTAATGCGCATTCAGGGCGAACTCCAAAAGAATTTTTAAAAATATCAATTATATCAAATATCCTTTTGTTCTAAATATAAAAGATGAAACATTTAATCTTTTAAAATGTTTGTGAATTCGTTGAAATCTTTTGATGCTTTTAAAATCTTTTTCAAATATTGAAATTTCTGTAAAAATTTTGCGAAATCTTTTGAAATCTTAAAAAAAAATTGGTAAAATGTTTGAAATCCTTCAATTCTTTTAAATATTTTTGAAATTTTTTTAAATCTTTGGAATATTTTTAATCTTTGTTTTTGAGAGCTTTTGTGTTCGTTTGAAATCTTTTGACATTTTTTAAACTCTGGAAATATTTCGAAGTCCTAATAAATTCTTTGAAATATATGTAAAATCTTTCATACATCTATTGCAAACATTTGAAATGACTGAAATATTTAAAACTTTAACGAAATACTTGAAACTTTTGGGAGATATTTTGAAATTTTCTAAAAAAGTGTGAACTTGATTAAAATCTTGGAAATATTTGTATTATGGCGTAATATACCCTTTTTAAGATCATTTGAAATCCTTGTGAATTCTTCGAAATATTTGTGAAATCTTTTGTATTCGTTTAACATCTTTGAAATATTAGAATTCCTTATGAAATCTTTTGAATTGAATTGTGAATTCACCTTTTGAAATTCTAAAGATTTTGAAATTATTTAAAACCTTTAAAATATTTTGAACTCTTTAAAATCTGGTGTACCCTTTTAGAAACCTTTGAAACTCCTATATTGTTTTAATATCTCGATTCGATTTTGATGAAAACTTTGAAATATTTGTGAAATCTTTTAAAATTTTCTAAAAAAATCTGAAATTGACAATCTTTGGAATTTTCTAAAATGTAAAAAATCTGGTGTACTGTACCATTTTTGTAATCTTTGAATTTGAAGTCTTATGAAATATTTTGTATCTTTGTGAAATCTTTTATATTCAATTGAAATCATTAAAATATTTGAAATCTTTGTGAAATCTTTTGAAATATTTGTGAACAACTCGAAATCTTATAAATCTTGGTGGAATCTTTGGAGATATTCTAACCGAATCTGAAATCGTTATAATGTTTTGAAATCTTTGTGAAATCTTTTACAATTTTGGTAAAATCTTTGAAATCTTTGGGAAATGTTTTGAAATCTTCATTAAGTCTTCTATGTGCATTTAAAATCATTGAAACCTTTTGAAATAGTTTAAAATATTTGATATCTGGTGTACAGTATTTTTAAAAATATTTACATCCTTGAAATCTTTTGAAAGTTTTAAAATCTTTCCGAAATCTTCGCCTTTTTCAAATCCTTAAATCATTTTTAAGTCTTTGAAATCCGTGTACTCTTTTTGAAATGTTCAAAATCCTTTTAAATATTATAAAAGCTTCGAAATATTTTGCAATCTTTAGAATTATTTTGTAACGAGTAGCCAACCCCTCGAAAACTATTTTGAAAGCAAAACAAAAACTCAAATTCAAGGTTATCGTGAGAAATTCAAGGAGATTTCCAAGATTTCAAGGTTTAAAAAAAAATTCAAGGCGAATTCCAATTTTTCAAAGTTTTCAAGATAGCTGGACACCCTGAGGGTACAATAGGAGATATAGGGACCCAACTGTGAGGTCTGAAAATAGTTAAAGCTACTCACGGATCATTTTTTTTCTGTTGGTGAACCGATATTGTGAATATCGCGTGACTGCGACTGCTTTGGCTGTTCATCGCAGTCGCTCCAGTCGCTCGACAAAGAGAACCCTCAGCCAAACACTGTAACGTTTCCTTAGCGTTTAAAACAGTCCTTTCCGTAAGGCCTACAATTTTTATATTCTTCGCGTCTTCCCGGATGTCTACGATGCATTGACTTCTCTGTTTTTGAGCCAATAAATCGTAGAGTTGTTCTTGATAAAGCTCCATGAAAGCGACCGTCACTTTATAATCCCACTCTTTTTGTGATTTTATGGTTTCGAATATATCATCTACTGCACGAGGAATCACGCCAATATTGTCACTCGTTTCGGAATAGTTGGTACCCATCGAATGGGTCTTACCACTTCCCGTTTGGCCATAGGCGAGGATGGTTACATTGTAGCCTGAAAAAGGATTCATTTTAAAGTAATCTCGAAAATTAAAATGAATGAGAAATTATTGTTTTCATATCGACAGGGATCACAGCGAATAATGAGTTCAAAACAAGGGATATAGGGTACACAAGTTAATTTTTTCTAAAATAAGTGACAGAAAGATGTGATGTGACAGTGTAAAGTGGAAACCTACGATAAAATTCCCGTAGTAATTTAATTTAAAAATTGATGTATTATACTAAGTATTTTTGTGATGAAATTAATCTGGTTTTCCTAAACAAAAAAAAAAGGAGTGATAATATACAAGAAATAAGTATATTTTATGATCAACAAGAGTTTAAATTTTATTCTTCGTCTTTTATTGGCAAATTGAATTAACTTAAATCATGATAGATTTGTATGTAATACTGATCCACGAAAGATATTTCCAATTTCACAAACCTCTGTTTTTAAACCAATTTTTTTAAATAACACCAGTGGTGTAGTCCTGAAAGAAAAAGTAGCCTAGCGGTACCCTTCCTAAACTACTATTATTTGGTTGAAAATTTAATTATCTTATTGAAACAGCAACTATATTATTAAAGTCATATTTTTGATCAATAATTCAACTATTGTGATAAAAATTCATTTCATCTATGAATAAAAATAAATTTTTTGTACTGACAATTAAACTTTCAATTTTTGGTTAAAAATTCATCTTTTGCAGTCAAAAATTTAACTATTTGTTTAAGAATTTATCTTTCCAGTTAAAAGTACTTTTTGGTTGAAAATTCGTCTTTCTTAGTGGAAATTAAATCTTCTTGATTTGAAATTAATCCTATCTGTTTAAAAATACAAATGTTTGGTTGAAATAACTGTTACATGCTTTCTTAAGAATTCATATTTTTTGGTTGAAAAATCGATTATTTGTCTTCAATTTATATTAATTGTATCAAAATTAATTTTTGTATTAAGAATTTATAATTGTAGTTAAAAAAATTCAACTATTTGCTTTTAAATTGACTTTTATGTTGCAAATTCTACTGTATTGTAGCAAATTCATCTTTATGGATTAAAAATCCAACAATCTGGTAGAAAATTTAACTAACTGGTTAAAAATTAAGCGTTTTGGTTGAAAAATTATATTTTTTGGTTGAAAATTCAACTACTTGTAGATACTTCATCTTTTCAGGTTTAAAATGATATATTTTTGTTAAAAATTAGTCTTTTTGTTAGAAAATTTACCAATTTGCTTAAAAATTCTTTTTTTTCCAAAATGTTTTTTTGTCAGAGTTTTTATATGAAAACTGAACTATGCCATTTTTTGTTAAAACTTTATACCATTCGATTTAAAAGTCCACTTTTTTTTTAAATATTCGACTTTTTATCTTACAAACTTTACTCTCTTATTGAAAATTCATCTTTTATGGCTTGGTGGAATTTTTCATAGTGGATTGAATTTTGATTTTTTTTTTCGTTCGAAAATTCGACCATTTAAATAAAAGTGCATCTTTATATGCTGAAAATTCAACTATGTTTTTGAAAATCTCTTTTTTATGGTAGACATTTTATCCTTCTTGATTAAAAATTTATCTTTCTTGTTTGAACAGTCCATTTGTTGTTTAAACTTAACTGTGTTTGAAAAAAATCGTGTTTTTGGCTTGAAAACTGTACCATTTGGTTAAATCTTTACCTATTTTTTGGAAAATTCGTCTTAAAGCATATTTGGGATATTTCAAAAAAGAACAAAGAAATCAGAAAAAAAGTTAAGGAGTTGAAAAAATAAAAAAACAGATTTATTCAAAATTAAGTACGGATCAACATTAAACAATATATCTTAAACTCATTTTTCGGGTTTTAAAAAAAGTTTCCCCACCATTTATATAAATTTAAATAATTAAGGCTGTCAAAACTCAAATTATAAGTTGAAGTGCCTATTCAAATAATAATATCTAAATTTACAAATCTAACGCAAAAAATACAATTCTACGTTTGAACTTTGAGGAGTTTAAAATTGAAACTAACAAATTAAAGAGTCTATTTAAAAAATATTTAAAATTGTACTATAATTTAAAGGTAAAGGCCAGTAAAATATAACCATTTTCGTTTCGAGGTCTTCAAACAGAAAAAATACAAATTTACCATTGAACGTTAAAACACTGAAAACAATGCGACTGTTAAGACTTTGAATTTGATATCCTATTGAGAATTCCAGTTGAAAGCTATTTTGAACAATTAAAATTTCAAACAAGACGGTTTTTAATGCAAAATATGTTTAATTTTCCAATCTAAACATGGTTTAAAATTAAACCCTTATAATTAAAATTGTTCCTTGCAATTTGAAATACAATTTTATTATATATCAGTTTAAAAGATTAAATTACTAATCTTCAATTTAAAATGATTAAAGTATGAAGAATTCAAAATTAAAATTGTACAATATTATTCAACATTTATTAAGGCTTAATATTTAAAATAAACTTGCAGATTCAAAACCTTAAAAATGTCATTTTTTCTTAAATATTGAAGGCTTTAACCGTAAAATGACTCAATTATTAAGCTCTACATTTTGAAACCCACCCATTTTCAGCACTTAAGTTTTAAATTATTGAATTTGCAAAAATGTGATCAATGTATAGCCAAAACGATTGAGTTTTGAATGTTGCGAATACAAAATTCTGTAACTATTAAGTCCTTCATTTCTAATAGATATATCTTTGCGAAATTTAAATTTTATATCTAACAATTTTGAATATCCTTTACGTCAGATTTTTGCGCGATAAAATCCATAAATTTATAGGAAAAAGGGAAGTTTTTCGAGAACAGGGGGAAAATAGGGGAATTAAAAAAAGGAGGAAACGTAGGGGAATATGGGTACGAATGTGATCCCTGTATCCGTTTTTATGTAAAAATAGTTTACCTTGAAATATGTGGGTGATCATTTTTTGAATTGCAGTCTCATAAAATTCACCTTGCCCAATGTTTGAATCGAAAACGTAATTGAAAGTGAATGCTTTGTCGGTGGGTCTTATTTGAATTTGGTGTTCTCCAGGAACTACACTAAGGCATTCTTGGCATCCTTTCTCTATTTCTGATGGGACAAGTGGCCTTATCCGAACAGCCACACGAATTAAATCGTCCCCCATTTTTACTCTCTAGAAATAAAATAATGCAGGTCATAATTTTATTGACAATAAATTATATGGAAATATATTTGTCTAAAAATTGGATTTTTCTACTTAAAAATACTTCAACCCAAAAGGGCTTGCACATCTGTTTTTTCTGTATAAAATTCTGGGATGTGTCACCATCATTTTGAGCCTAAGAAAAATCGATTGGCCCTTTTTTGAGAAAAATCAATTTTTTACTATTTTAAAGAGGCCAATCAATATAGTATTAAAAAAATTAGTTGAAAGTGAATTTTATAGGGTTAAACCATTCAGTTTAAATTTTAAAAAAGTGCTACAGGAGCTGAATACCTCCAGAACTGAAACCATTCAATATTTTTGAAAAATTGCGAAAAAAGTTATATAATAGATATTGGTCAAAATATTGTTAATACATTTTTTTATTGAATCTAAAACATTCTATGGTGAAAATGAAAATAATTACAGGGACGTTTTTTGAAGAAATTCGATTGTATATCCAAAAGTTTCGAAGTTATAGCCCTTTGAAGCGAATTTTAGGCAATAATTTTTCTTTTCTAGCCTAATATTTAAAAAATATTAGGAATGATTTAAAAAAAGGCTAACTTCTTATTATTTGTTTCAAAATGGAAGTTATTGAAAATTCAAGAATTTTGTTAAAAATACATACTTATTTGAAGAACATTCAACGGTTTTTTTTGTTTGCTTAAAAAATTCATTTTATGGCTTGAAAATTCAAGCATTTTTTACGTTTTTGACTAACAAATTTTGTTGGTTGAATATTAATCTTCTTCTGTAAAAATTTAACCTTTCTTGGTTCAAAAAAGCCACTGTCTGGTAAAAAAAGAATATTTTTCAGTTGAAAATTAACTTTTTATTACAAATTCAACAGTATTGTAGAACATTATATAATTTATTAGACATTTTTATTTTTTAATTTAAAATTTATGTGTTTTGTTGAAAACACGGCTTTTTTAGTATAAAAGTTTTTTTTTAAGTTAAAAATGCAACTGCTTTGTTGAAAGCTAATTAATTTCAGTTGAATATTGAAGTTTTTTGTTGAAAATTTGTTTTTGTTGGTTAAAAGCAAGTTTTTTCATTTAAAGTAAAAATATATTTTTCTAAATATCAAATATTACATTTTTCGAGTTTTTTGTTAAAATTACATTTTTTAACTGAAAATTGAACTATTTCGTTAAAAATTTAACTAAATGGTTGAAAAACAATTTTCTTGTTGAGAATTCATATTCGCGGGTTAGAAATTCAACTGTTTTGTAGAAAGTTTGTCTGTTTGGCTAGTAAATTTAACAATTTGGTAGAAAATTGAACTATTTGGTACAAAATGAACTGTTTTTGAAAAATGTTATTTTTTCATTTATAAATTAATTCTCTTTAATAAAAATTTAGAGCCTACATTTTTAGTTGAATATTGTTCTTTCTCAGTATAAAAATTCAACTATTTGATTAAAAATTAAACTATCATGTTAAAAATGTTATGTTCTTGGTTGAAAATTATTCTGTTTTTATTCCATATTAAACTATTTTGTTGGAAATTCGTCCTTTCTGGTTTAATTCAACTGTCTCTAATTTAAAATTATATCTTGGTTAAAAAATCAATTTACATAATATATGTACGGCCCCTAATCAGCCAATAAGATAATGTTTCGGCATTTTGTGATTCGTTGAGATTGCGGTCATACTTTAGCCAATTAGCAAATAAATTCAAAAATATTTTTCTCTGTTTCCAAAAAAACTTGTTTCCTGAGCACCGAAGGTATTTTTTGAAATCAAAATTACCTTTTTATGAAATTTGGTTGAATATGTTTTTTTTAATATCTCGCTTCCAGAGGATGATACATGGAAAAATGTGTTCATCATATTTCGAATGCCAAGCATTTGAAATGTAAGAAAAATGTATGAAATGATTTTGACTTCAATAAGTTCCAATTCAAAATATTTTAGATAGGTAAAATTTAAAAAAAAAGACAATATTTTGAATGGAATTAAAGGAAATTAAACTTGTATCATTTCTGAATAAAAGCATTTAAAATTGGATAATTTTAAACTGAAAAATGTTTTAAACAGAAGCTTTCGAAATTCAAAACCTTCAATCTAAAATTTTTTAATTCGGACAATTTCTTCATGAAGAAGTTGAAATTGTCTCATTCCTAATTCAAAGCGATGAGAATTGAACAATTTTATTTGAATTCAATAATCTCGAAATTGAATGATTTCAGATTAAAATGTCAAAAGAAGACAATTTCAGTACTTTAAAAATGGGACATTTTCCTATTAGAATTTTCAAAAATAGATCATTTGAAATTCATAGGAATAAAAATGGTATTGTTTCTAATTAAAAGCATTCAAAATTGAATAACTTCAAAGTAAAAAATTTGAATTTAAAAAAATATATAAATTTGAAACGATTCAAATTTGAGAATGTGTAATGAAAACTAAATTGAATTCTGGTTTTTTAGAAATCTACATTTTTATTGACTTAAAAAAAATATGGTTTAACATCAAACTTGATTGGACAAATTGGTCTAAAATCTAAAAATAAATTCACCTTTATTTTCACCGTTCAAAAGTGGAAAAAGGTCCAAGTCTAAACCTTTAAAATTAAATTCATCTAAAACTAAGAAAAAAACTTGGCCACGAAGTATTGTGATATTAAAATTTTTTGTAATCAACCCCTTAAAAATGTTTACTACTCTTAAGAAATGTAATGGTTGAAAAATAAACAATTTTTATTTTGTCAATTATACTTTTTTGAAATTGAACAATTTTAATTTTAACCTACTTAAAATACTTTAAGTAAATTTATATCGTTCAGAAATAAACAATTTATAAATTTCTGTTTGACATTACATTTCCAATTATATTTTTCGAAATTTTAGGCTTGAATTTGTGAAATTATTCTCTTAATTTTTTAATTGGTTTGAATTTATTCTTGAAGGCATTTAATTCAAAATTGTTTAATTTTAATCCTTTAAACTAAAAAATGTACAGCAATCATGTTTTTCATTTTGATACTCTGCGATTTACGAAAACTTAAGAAAGCAGCAAGTTTTGTGCGTTTAAAATAGAAACCAAACTATTAAAAATATTTAAATCAAAAATTATTCAATTTTAAACTGTGCGAAAAGTTTTATTTTTCGGGATTTTTAACACGTCCCAATTTTATATTGGATAACAACTTCTGTTTCCAGGGAGAGGGAAAAGACTGTGATTACTGGTATTTATTTGGTGGAAACTTTCACCTGCAACGCTCCGGAAATAAGGTTTTTTGAAAACGAGAAACATTTATTAAAAACAAAATTATGTTTAGAAGAATGTCAATTTCAGAAGACCATCATTTCGGTGCTATTAGACCTAGACCAATGTTGTCTTTTTTACAAAATGCATAAAAAAATATTTATTTCACAAAAACTAGGATTGGCTATTAAAAAAAAAAATTATTTCCTAAAAATAAACTTTTTAAGAAAAAAAAGTTTTAGAGATTATTAAACTATTTGGAATGCTAAAATAAATAATTTAAGTAAAAACATTACACTTGAAACTTATTTTTATGAAAATATGTTGATTTGTGTTTAAAAAAATTTTTAATATAATTTTCTCAAAAAAGTCTCAAGCGATTTTTTTTATTTTGGACCAAAAAGGATCGTGATCCTAAAAGATCAAAAAATTACTTTCCAGTGAAGGTTAACTCTAATCATAACCTGAATTTTAAAATGAAATAAAAAATTAATAAACAAGTGAAGAAACTTACCTGAGCAAATTCCTCAAAATTTTTGAAGACGCGAAAGTTATAGAATTCCTTTTTTTTTTTTTGGTGCAAAACACCACGCTACACTCAGAAATGCATAGCGTCACAGCCAAAACAATATTCGCAACGATTTGCTTTAACACGTTTTTTCAACAACATCCACCCTCACGTATGACTTAAAAATAACTTTAAATTATAAATATAACACTAGCAATTCAGAAAATTATAAAAAAAAGGGAGGAAATTGTCGCGAAATCACGCGACACGGCACCTGTTTGATCCAACCGTTGAACCGTTCTAACCAAAAATCCGGTAACAAACGAAGTTTCAAACATTGTGTTGTTTCTTTTCACCGAAAGATGTCGCCTACTTTGTCTGTAAATTTCCGATAAAGGACCAATCGCCTCTCGTGTTAGGGAGAAATAAAAAAAGAATGAACGTTACGATTGGCTGGAATGCCGGACGCGGGAACTTTTAACCTATTAAAATTAGCGGATGTCGCTGTAGTCAACGGAAAAAGTTGAAAACATCTACAGTAGCTGTACTTTTAGGTTATGTTTGTACGTCCATGTTGTCGAGTCGAGGTTGCGATGTTTTCTCCAATTTATATGTATAGTTAATTAAAAAAGGGTGGTTTTATTTTCATTGGTTTACATTATTGCATCATTAGATTTACAAAAAATAGTTTTAGGTGAGGCTCTGACGGCATAGATTTTGTACAACACGATGACATCTCAAGAGGAAAATAAAGACACCTCTGGTTCTGAAGAGGATCAAATGAAGCAACGGTTGACCGGTATGTTGTTTACGAAAAACTAATATGTATATCAAGTACCCTACCATGCCCAGCATAAATTTTAATATTTTTTAGTATACAAAATAAATGTTTATTACGATTGATATTAGACTCTTGACAATGACAGAATATTTATTTTGAGCAAGCCTGAGATTGTGAAAGAATAGGTGGGTAGGCGTTGGTAGCTATTTTAATTTGTTTTTTTAAAACGATTGTTCTCAACTGCTGTTTATTAATATTAACAAATTCTTATAATATTTAGAGCTCGTCACATATTTCAATTTTAAACAATCAACCAACAATGGAATAATTAAATTCTCATTTGAAAACATTAATTTTCAACGTATTTTCCACAAATTGATCAATCTTCAACACCAAAAAAATGTATTTTTAACCAGAAATACCGAATTTTCAACACAAAACATGATTTTTCAACAAAATAATACATTTTTTTTACTAAAGAGGTTAATTTTCAACTAAAATAATGAATGTTAAACTACATAGTTACATTTTCAAAAAGAAAAGAAAACAAAATTTCAACAAAAGGTTGTGATTTTCAATCAGAAATAAATGAGCATTCAACAAAAAAATACTTTTTAACAAAGAAGTGCTACTTTCCCGCAAAAATATGAAATCTTAATGAAAAATATGATAGTAGATATTTTCACCTAAACAAGTTTTATTGTTAAGTAAATCATTGAATCGACAACATTTGAAATAAACAAAACAAAAATGAATTTTCAACAAAATAGTTAAATCATCAACTAAACAGATGAAATTTCTACCAAACCAGATGAATTTTGTAGCAGGAAAAACCAATTTTCATCAAAAAACTTGAATTTTCAATAAAGAAAGATAAAATTCCAATAAGGAGGATTTTAATTTTAAATAAAAAAGAGTTGAATTTTCAACCCGCAAATATTAATTTTTCAAAAAAAAGGTAATTTTCATAAAAACAGTTAAATTTTAAATAGAAAGAAGGACTTTCTAATGTTATTGTTGAATTTTCAAAAAAATAATTTAATTTTTTACCGAAAAATAAAACTTTTAAACAAATAGTTTAATTTCCAAACAAAAAGACAGAATTTTCAACAAAGTTGTGACATTTTCAACCAGTGATGAATGTTAATCTTAAATAATGAATGATAAAAAGTGGATGATTAACAAAGGAGTTCAACTTTAAAGAAAATGGTTAAATTTTTAACCAAAAAAATTATTTTTTAACCAAATAGATTTTCTACAAAAAAGAGGTATTTAAGTTTTCCACCAAAAAGGTTAATTTTCAGCTAAAAATAAGGATTTTCAACACAATACATGAATTTTTATGCAATTTGTTGAATTTTTCAACAAGAACGATAAATTTTCAGCTAAAAAAGGAATGTTAAATTTTCATTTTAAAAAAGTAAGTTTCGCTAAAAAAAGAATTTTCCACAAAACAGATTAATCCTCAACTAAGACGAATGAAATTTTTACAAAAAAGTTAATTTTAAACAATGCTGTTACAATTCCGGCAACATTTTTTTTGCTTTTTTCAAAAAGATAAAAAATTTAAGAAAAAAGATTATTTTCCAACCAAAAAACTGAA
The DNA here is from genome assembly GCA_010014905.2 of Druon quercuslanigerum. NCBI lineage: Eukaryota > Metazoa > Arthropoda > Insecta > Hymenoptera > Cynipidae > Druon > Druon quercuslanigerum. The sequence continues at coordinate 46,409 of JAAAKG020152754.1, forward strand.
TTTGCAACAAAGTAGTGAAAATTTCCTCTAAAGTTATGAATTAGCAAGTTTTCAACCAAAAATGGAATCATGAAATATTAAATGAAAAAAATTTATTTTCAACCACAAAAGAACAACTTATTTTCCAGAATATAGTTACATCTTCAGCCAAAAAGATACATTTTTAACAGCAAACAAACAAAATTTCAACAAAATAGTAAAATTTCCAGCCGGAGATGAATGTTCAGAAAAAATGATAAATTATCAAAAATGGCTTCTTAACAAAGAATTTTTACCAAATACTTAAATTTTCTACCAAAAAAATATTAATTTTCAACACAAAACATGAATTTTCAACCAAAAAATTTAATTTTTACTATGAAAGAAATATTTTAATCCAAAAAATGAATTTTAATACATTTTTAGTTTAAAAAGTTCATTATCAACTAGAACACAAACAAATTTTCCAAAAAATACTGAAATTTCCAACTACAGAGACAAATTTTCGACTAAAATAATGAATCTTCAACCAAAAAAATTAATTTTTAACAAAGTGGTTCAACCTTCAACATAAAATGATGAATTCTCATAAAAAAATGTAATCATTGATATTTTAATCCAAAAAGATTTTAATGTTAAATCAAAAACAGTTAAAATTAACAACACAAAAAAAGAATTTGCAACTACACAAGAATTTAACTTTAAATTAAAAAAGAATTTAATTTTTAACTCGTAAATAGTAAATTTCAGCAAAAAAGGACTTTCTAACGTAATTGTGGAATTCTCAAAAAAAAATTAAAATTTTAATCAAAAGATCAAGCATTTAACCAAAAAGATTATTTTTTAACTAAGAAGAATAATTTCGTACAAGTAAGACGAGTTTTTAAAAAAACAAATAGATTTTCACCCAAATATTTAAGTTTTTAATAAAAAAAAATCAAAAGCAAAAAAAACGTATTTTCAAGAAAATAGTTCAATCTTCATCCGAGCAGTTTAAAAAAACTAAACTTGAACTACAGTGCCTTGCCATATTATTAGATCCAAGTTAAAAAATTACAATTTTCACATTATTTTGGTGATTTATTGTAGGTGTTTGAGCGTTCTGGTGTTTTAAAACTCTTAGCTCGATAGATTTGCCAGATTCGCCAGAAAATGTAGCACGTTTTTAGGTCAAAAAAAGGCACCGTTCTCAACTGAACTGGAAAATCTCAAGATATGAATCCCACCTAGAACGTTTGGAACTTAATGAAACAAAATTCAGTAAGCACGAACCTACGACCAAGTAAGAGCTAATTCGGATACTTAATCAGTCTTGGAAATATTGCCGAAAGATAAGGAGAATAGTTGAAAACTGTATGAGCCGTATTCCTCGTCGCATTGAAGCTCTATTATCTATTATTTTTATATATTATTATCTATTATCTGCTAACGGATCCTATACGAAATACCGATATTAGGCCAAAGCTAAAAAAATTAATGTTTTATCATTTTAAATAAAATACACATTGTTATTGGGACATTTTTTGTAAAAACTTAAAGAAATATGTTATAGAGGATGAATTTGATTCCAAAAATAATGATCTGCATTCAATTTAAACATTCTTATAATAAAAACGACTTTTAAATAAAATCATAATTTTGTATGCCCATATTTACCAGATAATAAAGGTTCAATACGACAAGGCATACTATTCATACAGTTTTCAATTTTAATCTCTATCTCTGGACAAGCTTCACAAATGTGATTGAGTATCCGAATTAGCTGTTACTTGGTCTTAGGGTCGTGATTACTTACTTTTGTTTCATGAAGTTCCAAACGTTCTAGATGGGATTCATATCTTGAGATTTTCCCGGTCAGTCGAGAACAGTGACTTTTTTCGACCTAAAAACGTGCCAAATCGTTTAGTGAATCTGGCAAAACTATCGAACTAGGAGTTTAAAAACACCAAAACGCTCAAGTTACTTAAAATAAATGACAAAAATAATTTTAAAATTGCAATTTTTTAGCTTGGATTTATTAATAAGGCAAGGCACTGTAAATGAACTAAAATGTTGAAAGAATTGTCTCAACTACGTGCAATCTCAGGCCTGTTTTTTAGTCAAAAATTTATGACTCCTATTAGAATAACATCGCTTTTTTTAACTTTCGTCCAAATTTTGGTATAGGGACTAAAGAGTTTTAGTCTGAAGAAAAATTTAATTTTACACGTATTGACATAATTATTTCATTATTTTGATTGTAGAAGCCGGTTTGTTTGAGGATAACATGACTTTAAAGGACATGAAGGATATCATAGGTGTCCTCGACGAATCAACAAAGTACACAGAGGAAAATAATGTTTATCAAAATGTAAGTAATGTTTTAAACAAACTTCTTTGCAGTTTGCAGCAGATGACAGCGGAGCGGTTACACAAATTTATTATGCTTATTAATAAATTATTAAACATTCTTGTGAAATAGTTAGATCTTAAATTTTAAAGTTGCCAAAAATTCACCAAAAATATAACGAAATACTACGTTTATTTCTGGAGAATTAAAACAATTATACGATGCCGAAATCAGAATTTACAGCACAAAATACTTCCAAAACAAGTGAAATGTGGTCATTTTTCACGAAAATAGGAGAATAAAAAAATTAATGTAAGTAACATATTACTCTTAATTTGAAATGCTTTCAATTCCTAAGATTTGAAGTCTAAATATATTGTATTTTCCACAAAATAGACCAATCTTCATAAAAATAGATACATTTTTAATCGAAGAGATAAGTTTTTAACTAAAATTATCAAACTTAAAAAAAAAATAATTTTTTAACAAAGTAGTTTAAACTCTCAACCAGGAAGTTAAATTTCCGACCAAAAAAAGATTTTAATTTAAAATAAAAAACAATTTAATTCAACCAAAAAAGACGAATTTTTAACGAAATGGTTGAGTATTCAACACAAAAAGATGAATTTAAAAAAAGCGATTTTTTGATCAAAGAAGTTAAACTCAACCAAATAATTAAATTTTCTATAAAATTGGAATTTTGAAGTCCAAACGACAAATTTTCTGCCAAAAAATGGAATCTTCTATCAAGTAATTTAATTGTCAACTAAAAAAGATTTTGCTTGAAATAAAAAACAATTTAAATCTGATAAAGAATAAAACAATAAAGTTGAACCGTCGACACCAAGAGATGAATCTTTAAACAAGAAGAAGCACGAATTTTAAGCCCGAAAATATGAATTTTCAACAAAAAAGTAATTATTTAAGCAAATAGTTGAATTTTTGAGCAAAAAATGTGAACTTTCAACAAAAAGGTGAATTTTAAACCAAAAAATTCAATTTTCAAGCCAAAAGGATGAATTTTTTGTACAAACTAGTTAGATTTTAAACCAAGAAGAATGAACTTTAACAAAATAGTTGAATTTTCAACTGATTTTGTATTGTCGGTTTTTAAGCCCGTAAACTTTCATTTTAAATCAAGAAAGATGGCTTTTCCACCAAAAAATATGCACTTTCAATAAAAAGGAACGAATTTTTTTTATCCAAAAGACGAATTTTTAACAATACCAATACTATTAATTACAATAATTCAAAAGGTATTAACGATTTCAAAATCATGTACGGAATTTTAAAATATTTTAGGGATTTTACAAGATTTAAGAGATTTTAAAGAATATATTTTAAAAGATTCGAAGAATTAAAGAAATTGTACAGTATTTGAGATATTAATAGAATTTCAAAAGAAACTTTAAAGATTGTCAAGGAATCCAGTTAGAAATAAAATTATTTGTTTGTAATTTAAACTTTTTTCTTAAAAATTAATTTTTGCTGTTGAAAATTCGTCGTTTTGAATTGAAATTAGTTTCTTCCGTTGAAAAATGAACTGTTTCATCAAAAACTCGTTTTTTCTTTAGATGTTGATTGTACTTAAAAATTCATCTTTTAGGTTTAACATTCATTTTTTTAATAAAAATTTAATTATTTAATTTTGACTTGAAAAGTGATCTTTTTTAGTTGAAAATTAATCTTTTTGGTTAAAAATTCAATTACTCTATTTATTAGACATTCATCATTTCTGTTAGAAATTCATCTTTCTGGTTTAAAATTTAACTATGTTTTTGAACGTTTTTCTTCTGGTTAAAACTTATTTTCTTTAAGTAATATTTTTAACTGAAAATTTAGCTTATTTCAATTAAAAATTCCATGTTTGTCGTTGAAAATTCATGTGTTTAGTAAGACATTAATTTCTTTAATTAAATAAATTATTTATGTTTTGAGTTAAAATTTATATTTTTTAGTCAAAATTAATTACTTTGTTTGAAAATTCAATTATTTCAAATTATAATATTCAATTTTCGGCTATAAATAATTTTTTTTTAGTTCAAAATTCAACTATTAGGTTGAAAATTCGACTAATTCGTTAAAATTCTTGTATTTTGCTGAAAAACTGTATTTTTCATAGTAACTTAATCCTTTTATTTAAAAATTAATCTTCTTGTTTAAAAATTCATCTTTTGGGTTTAAAATTTAACTATTCTAGTTGAAGATTTATATTTTTGTTGTTGAAAATTGAACTATTTTGTTTGAAATCCTATTTTTTGTTTAAAATTAAATTCTTCAACTTCAGTTTTAACTATTTCACTTTCTGTAAAAAAATGGATATTTTTTAGTGGAAAATTCAAGTAGTTTTTTTAAAAAATAATTAATTTTGCAATGAGTTGCTCTGCTGTGTTAAAGGATGTTTAGAATGAACGTCATGGATTAAAATAAATGTTTGCATTTTGCGGCAAATATGAATATGTTACTTTTAATTTACCGGGAAAATTAAAAAACTTGACCGGGAGAAACCGGGAGATTAACAAGGAACCGGCGTATAATTAATGGAACCTAGAACTAGAAAAAATGCAGGCGCACGATTAATATTGCGACTAATTTCGGTATCGGTCTTTTTGCTCTTCAATTATTGTGCAGTAAATAAAACAAGATAGGGTTTCCAAAGGAGTCAAATTCTCAAATTCAACATAAACTTGCGTCGGAAACTGTTTTTCTTGGATCGTAAGAGAAAATAGTTTTTTTCTCAATACAAGGATATTTTTTAACATAGTAATATTTTAGATAATATAGTTCTTAATTTGACTCTAAAAACCTCATTGATATGATATAAAAAATGTCTTAAAAGCTATGCAGTTACCTATCCGAAATATTAAAACTTGTTGTGTCAACTGTGTGTTCCGTATATACTTATTATTTTAAGTTTCTGAATTTCCGTTTCTTCATCATTATAAATTTATAATTCCTGATCTATTCTTTAATTCCTAATCTACACTTTTAAAATCTATTTGAATAAAAAATATGAATGTTTCAGTCGCTATCACGAACTCCATCGTATATACAAGTATAGAATTAAATATATTTGGTTCATAAAAAAATAAATTATATAATGTAATAATATAAATAATATAATATTATATATGTTGAAGATTTTTCAACATTTTAAAAGATTCAAAAGAATTCTGTAATGATATCAATACTTTGAAGAATCTTCCAAGAATGGTAATTTAAGATATATCAAGTCATTTTTAAGAGTATTAAAAAGTTTCAATAATTTGCAAAAGATTACAGAAGTTTTTCAAGGTTTTAAGGTATTTAAAAAAATTCCAAATAATTTTCAAAAACTTTAAACAATTTCAATGGATTTGACAGATGTTACGGAATTTTAAAAGTTTACAATGAATTTTTAATATATTTCATTAAAAATGTAATCCAAAGCATTGTAAAGAGTTCTAAAAAGTTTTCCGAAATTTAAAGGATTCTTTAAGACCTTAGAACATTTAAAAAATTTCGCGAAGTTTTAAATTAATTCCAATAATTTGAATTTACAAAAGGTTTAAAAAAATGAAAAATAATTCTAAAGATTTTAAAGGATTTTAAATATTTTTTGGTATCTTCAAAAATGCCAAGGAAATTTCAAGTTCTTTAAAAATTTTCAAATGATTTGAAATAATTTAGGGTATTTTGAAAGATTCCCAGGAATTTTTAATAGATTTTAATAATTAAAAGAATTTCAAATTATCTTAAACATTTTAGGATATTTTAAAATATTCCAATTTTGTTTAAATAGATTTTAATAATTTAAAGGCATTTCAAAACATTTTAAAAAGCTTTGAAATGCTTCGAGGGATATCAAAATATTTTAAAGGATTTCAAATATTTTCAGGTATTACCAAAGTTTTAAAGATTTAAGGGTATTTTAAAACATTTGAAGAGATTTTTAATCAATTTCAAGATATTTTCAAAGACTTTAAAGAGTTTAAAAAAATGTAAGGAATTTTTAATTTATTCTATTCGTTTGAAGGTATTTAGAAAATTTAGAGTATTTAAGAAACGCCCAGGATAAGGGTAAACAAAATTTTCAGAAGATTTTAAAGGATTTAAAATATCTTAGTATATTTTTAAGACATTTCATTGATTCTAAGTGATTCCAAAGAAATTTAAAGGATTTTACAACATTTCCGAAAAAAAGTTTCAAAAGATTTCCAAGAATTTTAATGATTTTGAGGGATTTAAAAAAGTTTTCATGCAGTAGTAGAGAATTTCATAGAATTTCGAAAGATATAAAACGATTTTACAGGACCTATAGTATAAAGTTTTAAAATATTTCAAACGATTTCGTGAGATTTTATCATATTTTCGAGGATTTCAAGGAATTTTAAAATCTCAGGGTATTTTAACCAATTTTCTTGTATTTCAGGAAAAATTATCACAATCATAGAATACCACGTGATTTTATAATATTTCAATTAATTTCAAAGAATTTATCCACATGAAGTAAGGGATTTTTCGTAAGGGTTCAAAGATATGAAAAGATTCTCAAATATTTTTCTGCAATTCATTTGAAACCATTTGGAATTCAGCCTGAAATCTTAGTAATTTATCCTGAATTGAAATTTTTCGATTTTTTTTCGAATTAATTTGAATTCTTTTAAATTTAACTTGAATTCTTTCGAGATCTTATGAATTGTGCCTGAATTCGTTAAAATTTACCTGGAATGCTTATAAATTGCATTGAATTCTGTTGAATTCTTCTTTAAATTAAGAAAAAGCATTAGTCGTGTTATTAATGCACGATAGTCACTTTGAGTAATTTTGGGGGTTAGAAATTAGTTAATTTTTGTAACATTGTCGGTTTGAACAGGTCACCTTTCCTTGTAAATTAGACTATCAGCCCTGAGAATAATAAATTAATAATTTATAAATGAAAAATTAAAACTGTTATATTCCATTAATAAAAGATCCTTTGTCAGAGAAAATGAAAAATTACTTCGACAAAAATCAGAGAATATTGAAAATGAAGTTTTGCAGCCACCCTGTTGGTTAAGGGAAAGGTTCTGAAACAAATGAGATGCTCGGTGACGTTTATCTAGTTTATTAAACAAAAACTGAATATAGAGATTATTTTAAGTTTCTGAATTTCCGTTTCTTCATCATTATAAATTTATAATTCCTGATCTATTCTTCAATTCCTAATCTACACTTTTAAAATCTATTTGAATAAAAAATATGAATGTTTCAGTCGCTATCACGAACTCCATCGGTATCCCCGCCGATTCAAGAACCAGTCAATGTCTCTTCACCGGAAGCTCCGAGTGAAAACAGTGCGGAAACCCCCAAGATGAGCTACTCAAATGTGGCGAGAAGTAGCAAATCACCCACGGGAAATGTGACTTATGAGAAACGGGATAGCACCGACGGAAATTCAGCTTCGGAAGCCATCGAACATGCTTCTTCAAAAGAACATTCACCCATGCCGAAACCCGTTTTAAAGGACGTTGATAAAAAAGCACTTAGGCGAAAAAAATTAACCATGGATCCTCTGAAAATCATTCACAACGAAAACGACATGCCTCTTCTTAAACCGGAACGCCCGTTTGTTACCGTGAGCGACCCGTTTAGCTTTTGCAACGATCTGAAAAATTCAAAGTTCACTCCTAAAGAACTAGTTCAAAAAGTGAGTGACTATTTGCAAGAGGTTCGAGATGAGTGGATCGCTCTCACTAGGCCTAAACCTGAAGAATCGGATGATCAATGGGGGGCGCCCATCAAGGTGGGTACCTCCAACCGCTCCTATCGTCCTTATCCCTATATCTATCTGCTAGGTAAAGACTAATAAACATTGTTCTTCCAATTATACGTACTTGATACTTAATTACTAAAGACCATTGCCAAATGAAATTTGAAACTAACGAGGTCCATTTTATACAACGCAAACTAACACTATCTTCTTCAATTTTTACCCTTCTGTATGTTACTGTTTTTACTTTCATTCCAATTGTTGAAAAAGTTAAAAGACCAGGGTGTCCAGCGAAATTGAAAACCTTGAAAACCATAATTTTTTCACGAGAACCTTGAATTGAATTTCTTTTCTTTTAAAACAGTTATTTCATTAAAATGAGAAAAATAATTTTAATCTTTTAGTCTATTATGAAAGTAAAATTTGATTTAGAAGAAATATTTCTACAGAAAAGTTGCTATTTTATCAAGATATAATTTATTCTTTTCTCATTACAGAATAAATTTTTTGTGATTTTCAAGATTCAAATTATAAAAATTAATTGTTGAAAATTTCGTTGTTAATTCATTTTCAGAATTAAAACGGGCCCATGGCGATATAACGGCTTTTTCAAGGGTTTCGACACTAGTTTTTTGAGTATACATCAGATAACAAAATATAACTAAAGATTTTATAAGTTTTTAAAATATTCCAAAGATTTAAAAACATTTAAAAGGCATTTGAACATTTTTTAAAGAGTTTAAAAAGGCTTGTACGCCAGTTTTTAAATATTTTACAACAGTTTAATAAGAATTTTAAAACATTTTGAACATTTTATAATGTTTGCAAGGATTTCAAAGATTTGAAAAAGTCCCGTACATTAGATTTTAGAGAGTTCACAAGTGTTCCAACAATTTCTTAAGATTTTAAAACTTTTAAAAGATTTTGCAAATTTGACAAAGTTTATAGTAAACCAGATTTATAAAATGATTTTAAATGAATACAAAAGATTTTATAAAGATTTTATAAATATATCCTCGAAAAGGCCTTGAATTTCGTTCCTAAGAATCACTGGACACCCTGAAGACAGAATTCAAAGACTGAAGCATATTCTCCTGCCTTTATTTTATTTTATTCCAACCAGTTGTTTCACGTCTTTCTGTAAAAAAAGTCTTTCTTATCATTAAAAGCGATTGTGTAATATTTTAGTTAGGTATATAAGATACATCACTGAGTAATATAAGCAAAGAAGTCTTACTTCCCTGAGAAGGTTGTGAGAAAATGATTTTTCCTCAGAGGATTTTAAAAAAGTGACATTCTACGTTTTACGATGTTTAGGTTCTTTGATAATTTTAAGAATTTTATTTGAAGATTTCTTTTAATGTGTAATTTTCTATAAAATTGTGCAAGTGCTTCCAATTTATTAGTATGTTTCATGTAGATTTATTTTAACCTGACTTGATTCATTTTATGTGAGTATTAGTTCCTAATGACTGATATATTTAATAGATTTTCGCATGGGTATGGATTACTTTTCAGTATAGTATAGTAACCAAAGTTGGTTTAGATTAGGGTTTTAAACAGGTTTCCTGAAAAAGTCTTAGCATAATATTTACAAAATCCATTATTTTGCTGGTAGTATATTTATCTTCATTCCGTAATATAGTTTCAATTAATGTTATTTATCTAAGTGACGTTCAAGACTTAAAAAGTTAATAATTGTGTAGTGATGGTCATAATCATTTATAGTTAAGCTTAATCCGAAACCGATATTTTTCTACATTTCAGAGATACATAAGATTGCTTCTTCCACGTTAGAGTTAAAATCTTTTACTGAAATGATTTCAACTGAAATTCACTGGTAATATTTTTTAATAACGAGGTTAAGATGTGTAACTAGCAGGTGTTAAAAAAAAACATTACATAAAAAATAGAGATTCAATTGAAGCTAGCGAATAATAATACAAGGTGTCTACCCTACCTGGAAAACCTGGAATATTTAGGGAATTTTTATATCTCTGAAAATGTCAGGAATTTTTTTATTTGAAATCACGGAATTCTTTTACGAGCGCGCTTAATTTTTTTTGAAAATTGCAATATATAATTCCATAGCAATGATTCTTCATTTGTAAAAGTAGCTTTGTGTTACTGTATTTAACTATTTTGTCGAAAACTCGTTTTTTTTTTTTTTGAAATTAATTTTTTAAACTGAACGTTTAACCATTATGTTTTTGGTTAAAAATTAATAATTTTTAGTTGAAAATTGAGGTATGAAGTGGCAACTGCATGTATTTTGTTGGAAATTTACCAGGTTTTTTGTCAAAATTTTCTCCCTGTTATTGACACTGAAATCTTTCATAGTTAAAAATTCAACTCATTTTGAAAAGTCATCTTTTTTGGCGGAATTAAAGTTTTTTCAAATGATGTTTCAGCTATTACATTTTTTTGCTTAGTATTCATCTTTTTGTAATAGTAATTTTATTACTTGGTTATAAGTTGATTTTTTACTGAGAATTGAATTATTACATACAGTTGAAACTAACTATTTTGTTGAAAAATTTTATTTTTTAAAACTGGAAATGTAATCATTCTAGTTGAATATTCCATAAATCTAGTTAAAATTTCATCTTTTTACAGCTTAGCATTAATTTTGTTTGTACTGTAAATTTAATTTTTGTTCGAAAAATTATCTTGTTTAGCTTAACAATGTACTTTTTGGTAGAAATTAATTTTCTTGGTTAAAAATTCATCTTTTGGGTTTAAAATTCAACTATATTTATCACTTCGTTTGAAAATCTAACTATTTAAAAAATATAACTTCCATTTTTGGTTGAAAATTGATGTTTTTGACTTCGAAATTGGAATATTTGGTTCAAGTATTTTATTCAAATATTCATAATTTTATTTGTAAATTGTATGAAGATGAATTTTCATACAAGAAAATTAATTTTCTACCAAAAAGACGATTTTTCAACAAAATACAAATTTTTTTAACGAAATAGATGAATTTTTTAATCAAAAATGAAAATTTTCAATCAAATGTTGAATTGAGAAATTAATTTTCAACAATAAACAAAACAATTTTCAACAGAATAGTTAAATTTGAAATCAAAGTGATGAGTTATTATTTTTAAGTATAATTATGAATCTTTAACTGAAATATATTCATAATTATGCTTAAAAATAATACAAACTCATCACTCTGATTAAAAATTTAACTATTTTGTTGAAAATTAATGTTTCAATTCAACTATTTGGTTTTCTTATTATCTATATTTTTTTTGGTAGAAAATTAATCTATTTATTTAGTACTATTTAGTCTGTTTATTTAGTATTTAGTACTTTAGAGACAAATTCAAGAACTAAATTGGTTGTTTTTTTCAGTATTACTTAATTATTCAGTTAATCAATCGTGCTTATATATTTAAGAAAACCTTGTAATAAAAGTTGTCAACGATTCCTAAATGAAACATATTAATTGAATCCTTAAAATCTGAAGAAAAAAACATTATTTATCATAAACTTGTGAAACTGTATACATATTCTGAGTTAATTATTTTTAAAAATCCAAAATATTTGAATGGCTCCGTACTGTGAAATATTATAACTTGAAAAAACCTGGAATTGTCAGGGAATTTTCTTCCAGGATTTGAGTAGACACCCTGTATGAATACTAGCTTCTATAACTTTTTGAAACTTTCTATTTCATAGCGTGTTAATGCAGAAAGTGTGCAATAACAATACGAAGTCTGAAGAAAGTACAAACTCGTCTAAGGTCGATGTAAATAATAAGTCGTGCAATTTTGGAGAATCGAATAATAAAATGTGAAAAACGTATGAGGGCACAAATTCTAATTAACTTCGTTTATATATATATATATATATATATATATATATATATATATATATATATTTTTTTTTTTTTACAGAAATCGAGTGTTTCTTTCACGAAAACCTTGT
>JAAAKG020152755.1:0-13693 GCA_010014905.2 Druon quercuslanigerum
TTTTTTGTATTGGATTAAAATTTTTTTTAGTTGAAATTTCAACTATTTGTTTAAAAATTAATGTATTTTCTTGAAAATATGTCTTTTTAGTTAAAAATTAATTTTTAAACTAAGAATTGAACTAATAATTTTTTTGTTAAATTTATGTTTTACAGTGATTTAAAATTCTTTTTTAGTAACAAATAATTCTTCTTATTATAAAAGTCTCCTTTTTAATACAAACTTCAACTAATTTTGTTAGGAATAATTTTTTTGTTTGCAGATTTATTTCTTTGATTGCGAATTTTATTGTTTGGTTCAAGATTGGTTTTTTTGCAATTGAAAATATTATTTTAACTTAAAACGTAAATTGTGGATTTTGTGTTGCATTTTTTCAATTATTAATTTAATTTTTTTTGAAAATTACAATATTTCGTTAAAAATTGGACTTTTTTATTGAAAACTAATCTTCTTTGTTGCAAATTTAGCTCTGGTTCAAAAAATTAACTATTTCCTTTCAAGTTTTTTAAATAAAAATTAATTTTTTTGTTCTGATAATCTAACTATCCCATTTTTGTTGAAAATTGATCTGTTTGGGGTAAAAAGATAAAAAAAACCTTTTTGGTTCATTTTACCAAATCACCCTCGTAATATTCTTTGTTAATTTGTGAATGACACCAAATGATCCCGAAATCCAATGTTGAAGAATATTTTTCAAAGTTCAATAATCATTCATTTAAACGAAAAACATAGGGAAAAATAAGTACCTGATACAAAAATTAGGATTTAACCTACCCCACCTATGTATCGATTTGAGAAATATGTTAATTCCTATTGACCAGAATGTTCAGCTGTTGGCCCACATTTAATGCCTACCCATTGAGATTCCTCCCCAGCCAGTCACGAGCGGAGATAAAGACCCCCTCGACCTCCCTTGGTCCCCAGGGAACTTTGCAGAACATTCGTTCTCTTACAAATATCACAGTTGCTCGTATCTGAAATGAGGCTGAAAACCGTCACGAAATCAGTCCTACCGGCTTATATCTGTGACGAATGTCGAATCAGAAATCCCGTCGTTTTTCTTAACTCTTTACAAATACGTTTTTTATCTCCACTACACCAAAAATAAGCCTCTTATAGGAAGATTTTCACTCGTTATCCCCTCTCCTCTCCTCTCCTATCCTCTCCTTTCCATTCCTCTCATTCCCTCTCCTCTCATCTCCTTTCATCTTCTCTCCTCTTCTCTCCTTTCCTCTGCTCTTCTCTCCTCTCCTTTCCTTTCCTCTTCTCTCCTCTCCTCTACTCTCTTCTCCTCTCCTTTCCTCTACTCTCCTCTATGATCCTATTCAATCTTTTTCATCTACTCCCCTCTCTTATTATACTTACTTTTTCATACTACCTCTACCCTCATCAGCTTCCACCTTTCTATCCCACTCTCCATTTTACCTTTATGACCCTTCTCCATACACTTAGTCTCCTCTCCCCTACTCTACCTCTGCACACGTCAAACTTCACTTTCCCTCCCTTCTCAAACTCCTTCATCATCTACTTCCCCTTCTCCACATTTTCTACCACATCTACCCATACTTCCTCTATTTTTCTCATTTACACTGACTTTACTTGGTGCTGCCCCCATCACTATCTCTATTTAAGCTTCCATTTTTCCCATCACATCTCCTACTTCTCTTACACCCATTTTTCCTCAAGTCTACTACTTCCTCTCGCTTAATTTACCTCATTTCTCTTACTTACCTCCCTTTACTTTTCCTTGCTTCTCCCACCTGCCCTCTCCTTGTGAGTCAGGAGTTCCCCTCATTTCTCCTTCTTGGGAATAGTACGATGGACGGACCCGACAGAAACTACAGGAGATTCTGTCCGGGACTAGGAAACCCTAAAAATATATTTATCCCTTAAAAATAAATGCCTAAAATAAGTTTCACTTTGCTGAATTATTTTGTTGGTTTATTTTAGTCTCAAAAGAAAGGTAACATTTTTTCCTCAAAGAGTCTTGAATTCAACAAATAAATTTGTTAGGGTTCCGCAGTCCCAGAAAGGAACCTTCATCGTTTCGTTCGGCTGTCCGTCTGCCGTACTTTTTCCCGGGAAAAGAAGCGTGAGCAAGTAGGGAGAACGAATGGACTTCAAAAGAGAAGTAGAGAAAGGAGATGGTGAGTAGGGAAATAAGTAGTGGAGGTAAAGGAAGGGAATATGATGGTCAAGAAATAAGGGGAGAAGTGGAAATGTGTTTGAGGAAGTAGCGTGAGGGACTGTAAAAATAGGACAGGGTAGACCAAAAGAGGATAGAAAAATAAAGAAGAGGGGAATTAAGTAAGAGAGAGGAAGTTAGGAAAGTGAAAGTTGCACAATTAAAGATGGAGATTGTAGCAAGGGAAGGATAAGGAGCGGGAAAGTAGAGCAAGCAAGGAGTGAAGGAGTCAGGGAAAGTAGGTGAGGGATAGTAAAAGAGAGAAGAGGGGAAATAAGAGATAGTTTTTGTATGAAAGAGGAGTAGTAGGAAGGAAATTAAAGTCCTAATAGGCTAATAAATCCTTTTTTGTATCCACATGGTGCCTATTTTGACTAGTTCTTTTATTTATAAAAGTAAACGTTTAGTACTCAAGCTAAAGATCGAAATTTATTATTGAGGGCTAATGGACTTAGAAAAGAGAAGTGGAGGAAGGAGATGGTGAATAGGGAAATAAGTAGTGGAGGTAAAGGACGGGAATATGATGGTCAAGAAATAGGGGGAGAGGGATTAGATAGAACAGAAGAGGATAGAAAAATAAAGGAGAGGGGAACTAAGTAAGAGAGAGAAAGTTAGAAGAGTGAGGGTTGCATAATTAAAGATGGGCACTGTAGTGAGGGAATGATAAGTAGCGGGAAAATAGAGAGAGCAATGAGTAAAGGAGTTAGGGAAAGTAGATGAGGGGTAGTAGAAGAGTGAAGACGAAATAAGAGATAGTTTTTAAGAGAGGCAGGGGTAGTAGGGAGGAAATTAAAGGTGCCTACTTTGGCTACCTCTTTTATTTCTAATAGTAAACGTTTAGTACTCAAGCTAAAGATCGAAATTTATTATTGTGGATGTTTAAACAGTTTATGAAGATAAATATTAAATACAAAAAATAGAAATAATTTAACATTTTTATCAATCAGTCTTAAGGAGAGGAAAGTGAATTTCTGCGGTCGGTTGAAATACCGCTGTCACTTTAATTAGAGGAGATTACTCTTAAATTCATCGGGACGTGGTGGTATATACGTAGCACTGAGTGAAGATAACTCAATTGCAGTAACCCGATCTCGTATGGTAATATGGAAGGCGGGCGTCTCCGAAACAATGTTTAACCTGGGCGACGGGGACGCGTATTGTTATTTTAATAGGTATTATTTGATTTTAAAGTTCAATGAATGCCAGTGTGTTCTTGAAGGGAGATTTGATTGCTCCGATAGGGTCGAACCCTGTTATTTCGCTCCCCGATTCCCTTTTCCCTATTTTCTATCGACGCTTCTCTTCTCGGCCCGTGCCAAAGGAGAATCCATTCATTCTGGATTCGACGTCTAGGACCATCTTCTTATAAATCATCCTTCTCAAAAATCGTTTCAGAAAAACTCACTTCTTTTCACACATAACTCATACATGCAAAATTAAAACTTATTTAAATTTCGCGCCTAAATATAAATTCTGAAATTGATTTTGGCGCGAAATTAAAAAAAATTAATTTTAAACCTCTTTCAATATTACTCGAAAGTCTGTTTTACAAGAAATACAGAAAAAAGTGAGAAGATGAGTAAGAGGGGAAGTGTCGGAAACGCAAGAAATGGCTTGGTGAAGGAAAGGATATGAGGAAGGAGGAAGTACAGTAAGGAGCAATGAGCTGAGGGAAAGCAGAGGAAGTGAGGTGAAATTAGGGAGGGGGGTAGAGGAATTGAAAAGAGTGCCAGTGGTGCAGGACAGGTGTTTAGGAGAAGGAAAGTGGTGACAGGGGAAGTAAGGAGAGGTAAAATAGAGAAGGAAGAAGTTGTGGAAGGGATGGGTAGTTGTGAAGTGAAGAGGGGAGTATGCCAGTAGAGGGGAGAGGTATGGATGTAGAGGGGCACGTATGGTGTAGTAGAGGGGGAAGTAGGGGTAGTAGGGGAAAGAAATTATTGAAGAGAGAGGTTAATAATAAAATTTATTTAGAAATAAAAGTAAAATATTGTTAAGATAAGCATGCGGATAATCTAGAATTGAAAATCTGTCGGCGGATTGTCGAAAGTAAGCGGATTCTGGTTGAGGAGACGAGACGGAAGGGGGAGCATGGGGTCTATGGTAGTTGATTGGCCACAAAGGGAGTGAAATAGGCTAAAGGAGAGCTGCAGGAGGTTGGAGAGAGCCACTAAACTCGCCTTCTGTAAATAGAGTCTAATCAACTGTGCGAGGTCGGTCCGATCGGCCAGATTCCAGCCTAAAATGCTGCTCCCTATCGCACCCCTACGATATAGTTATAGGCATACGAGTATGTAGCGAGTCCCCTAACTCCTTCAACACCAGTTATTCTTGCTTGTAACTTACAAAAGAATAAAGCGAGTACATTTCGCTCAATATTTGTTTATTTTATTGATAACAAGTATTTTAAGCAATTTGTTATTGAAAATAAATTTTTAATGCACTTTAGAGGTTTGTCCTCTATCCCCCCTTATGAGGAGTGATTTAAGTACAAGTGTATTTTTGAATTAAAAATTTGGAATTCATCGCGTTTTGTACAAATTATACTATTTGGTTAGAGATTTGATAATTTTGTTGAAAAAAGATTGATTTTGTTCAAAAGTCATCTTTCTTGATCAAAAATTGAAATATTTGGTTTAAAGTTAAACTAATTCGTTAAAAATTAATTTTCTGGATTGAAGATTAATCTCTTTGATTGACAATCAACTATTTTGTTGAAATTTCGTTTTATTTCTGGTTTGAAATAAAATTTTCAATTCAAAATTGAACTATTTTTTTATTTTGTAAATAATTTTACTTTTTTGTATGAAATTAATCTTGTTGGCTAAAAAATCAACTTTGAATTAAAAACTTTTATTTTCTGGTTGAAAATGCACGTATTTTGTTAAAAATAGTATTTAATAACAAAAAAAATATTTTCTTGAAAAAGTGCTTCTTTCTTTAGATAATCAATTTTTTCAATTAAAAAACTAGTTATTCCAGGGTTTTTAAAATTGATATTTTTTAGTTCAAAAATTCAACTATTGAGTTCAAAAAGTTTTGAAATGAAAAAAGGTAACTGGTTGTTTGAAAATTAATCCATTTTAGTTAAGTTTTTAACTAATTTTATTGAAAATTCCTCGTTTTTATTTAATTAAACTATTTTTCATTTAAAATTAGGCCTTTTGGTTTGAAAGATAAATTATTATATTTTTCGTTGAGAATTCACCTTTTTATTGAAAATTCAAGTGTTTGAATGAAAGTAGAACTACATTGTTAAAAATTAATTTTTTTGTTAACTTTCTTTTAACTATTTCGTTAATAATTTGTTTTATTTTTGTTTGATAATTAATAGTTTTAAATAAAAATTGAACTATTCCATTGTTTGTGGAAAAATGATAATTTCTAATTGAAAAATTAGAGTGATTGTTTAAAAATTCATGTATTTTGTTAATAATTTATCTTTTTTATCAAATTGATTTTCTTCGTTAAAAAAAAAACTTTTATGATAAAATTGAATTTTGTTGAATATTTGCCTTTTTTTGGTAAAATACGAACTATTACATGTATCGTTGAGAAACTGTTTTTTAGTTGACAAAAAAATTTAATTATTTGGTTGAAAATTAACTTTTATTGAAAATTGAAAATTCAACATTCAAAAATGAAAATTGACAATTGAAAATTGAAAATTGAAAATTGAAAATTTGAAAATTGAAAATTGAAAATTGAAAATTTAAAATTTAAAATTTAAAATTTAAAATTTAAAATTTAAAATTTTAAATAATAATTAAAAATTCAAAATTTAAAATTCAAAATTCAAAATAGAAAATTAAAAATTGAAAATAGAAAATTTTAAATTAAAAATTAAAAATTGAAAATAGAAAACTGAAAATTGAAAATGTTGAAAAAATCAATTGATTTTTGTTAAAAATTGGCATTTTTGTTAAAAATATGAACTTTTACATGTTCTGTTGAGAAATTGTTTTTTAGTTGACAAAAAAATTTAATTATTTGGTTGAAAATTAACTTTTATTGAAAATTGAAAATTCAACATTCAAAAATGAAAATTGACAATTGAAAATTGAAAATTGAAAATTGAAAATTTGAAAATTGAAAATTGAAAATTGAAAATTTAAAATTTAAAATTTAAAATTTAAAATTTAAAATTTAAAATTTTAAATAATAATTAAAAATTCAAAATTTAAAATTCAAAATTCAAAATAGAAAATTAAAAATTGAAAATAGAAAATTTTAAATTAAAAATTAAAAATTGAAAATAGAAAACTGAAAATTGAAAATGTTGAAAAAATCAATTGATTTTTGTTAAAAATTGGCATTTTTGTTAAAAATATGAACTTTTACATGTTCTGTTGAGAAATTGTTTTTAAGTTGAAAAATCAATTAAATTATTTCGTTGAAAATTGAAAATTGGAAATTGAAAATTAAAAATTGAAATTTGAAATTTGAAAATTAGAAATTGAAAATTCAAAATTGAAATTTCAAAATTAATAATTGAAAATTCAAACTTCAAAACTCAAAATTCAAATTACAAAATTCAAAATGGAAAATTGAAAATTTAAAATTAATAATTCAAAATTCAAAATTCAAAATTCAAAATCCAAAATTCAAAACTTAAAATTTAAAATTGAAAATTGAAAATTCAAACTTTAAAATTGAAAATGTTAAAAAAAAATCAATTGTTTTAGTATAAAATTAAATTATATTTGTAAAATTAAACCGTTTCTACGAAAATTAAACTATTTGGATAGAAATTCGTTTTTTTTTTCTTAAAATGTATGTTCAAAATTTCACCATGGGCCAGAAAATTCATAACTTTTGTTAAAAATGTATGTGTGCAGGCATAAAATTAATCTTGTTTGTTGAAAATTCATAACATCTTTTGTGGAAAAATGATCCTTTCTAGTTGAAAAATTCAAGTGCTTGTTTGAAAATTCATGTATTTTGTTGATAATTCATCTTTTTTTATCAAATTAATTTTCTTCGTTCAAAAATGAAATTTTATGGTGAAATTGAATTTTGTTAAAAATTGGCATTTTTGTTTAAAACATGAACTTTTACATGTTTTTTTGAGAAATTGTTTTTAAGTTAAAAAATCAATTAAATTATTTGGTTGAAAATTAACTTTTGTTGAAAATTGAAAATGGAAAATTGACAATTGAAAATTGAAAATTAATAATTGAAAATGAAAAATTGAAAATTCAAAATTCAAAATTCAAAATTCAAAATTCAAAATTCAAAATTCAAAATTCAAAATTCAAAATTCAAAATTCAAAACTCAAAATTCAAAATTCAAAATTCAAAACTGACGATTGAAAAAATTGAAAATTGAAATTTAAAAATTGAAAATTGAAAATTGAAATTTGAAAATTCAAAATTCAAAATTCAAAATTCAAAATTCAAAATTAATAATTGAAAATTCAAACTTCAAAACTCAAAATTCAAAATTCAAAATTCAAAACTGACGATTGAAAAAATTGAAAATTGAAATTTAAAAATTGAAAATTGAAAATTGAAATTTGAAAATTCAAAATTCAAAATTCAAAATTCAAAATTCAAAATTAATAATTGAAAATTCAAACTTCAAAACTCAAAATTCAAAATTCAAAATGGAAAATTGAAAATTGAAAATTAATAATTTACAATTTTAAATTTTAAATTCAAAATACAAAATTGAAAATTGAAAACTAAAGATTGAAAATTGAAAATTGAAATTGTAAATTGAAAATGTTTAATGTACAAAATTAAATTATTGTTTGTAAAATGTATGTTCAAAATTCCACTATGGGCCAGAAAATTCATAAATTTTGTTAAAAAATTATATGTGCAGGCATAAAATTAATCTTGTTTGTTGAAAATTCATATTTTGATGTTGATTTTGACGAAAAATTAACTTGCAGGTTGAAAATTCTTCTGTTACGGCTTAAAAGGTCACTTTTGTCTGTAAAATTCTAATTTTTAGCTTAAAAACTTAATTATTTTATTGAAAATTCGCCTATTTGGGTAGAAAGTTAATCTTGTTTTTTTTAATTCGTCGTTTTTGTTGATAATTGAACTATTTTATTAAACATCCGAATTTTTAAATTAAATTTTACAGGTTGAAAAATCGATGTTTTCTCTGAATGTAACGATTATAATTGTTCTTAAAAATTCATCTTCTTTGGTTTAAAATTCAGCTTTTTGGTATAAAATTCAACTATTATTTAAAGTTCAATTATTTTATTGAAAATTCGTCTTTTATTGTAGAAAATTCATCTTTTTCGGTTAGAAAATCCATCTCTCATGGCTGAAAATCAAAATTTTTGTAAAAAATTTAACTTCTTGGTTTGAAAATGCAGCTATGTTTTTGAAAATACTATTTTATCTAATTGGGATGAGGAAATATGTCTAAGGGTGTGAAAAACGTATTCAAGGAAATGAAATATTTTTTTGAGTCAAGGAATCCAAATTTGCGTCGATACATTAATTTTCTTAGAGTAGGACAGGCCTGTCCACCGAGGAGAAATTAGAGGAATTTTTTTCTACATGACTCAAATCGCGGATATGAATTTTCCAACCCCACTCTCCGCTTCCCACTCTACTTTACGAGTTTAACCACTACCCGAGCTATCTCTAGAAAATTTCTGCTGACTAGTTAGGACTGCTTTATAACAGGCCTGTCTACCGAGGAGAAATTTAAGCACTTTTCGTCGAAAAGATTCAAATATCAGATGTGAGTTTTCCACCTCTACTTTTCACTCCCCATTCTACTTCACAAAAGTGATTCTCAACCAAACTCTATCAAGTGAGCAGAAATAAGTGATAGTGGAAATGCGCTATCTCAACTTTAATGATTGGACTTTAAGTAAGATTTTTAATTTAGATTTCAATCTAATTTCAATTTCTTAAATTTTGATTTCTCCTCACTGGACAGGCCTGGTCTAAGAGCGTCAATGTCGACAGAGTGAATTATTGAATAAAGTAATAGTTTATTATATTTAATTAAAAAAATATTTTTTTTAACAAAACAATAGAATTTATTTTCTTTACAATAGTTTCCAAAAAATTAGATATTTTTGTTAATGTTTTTTTGATGCTGATGTTTTTTATAGACGATGGTTAGATTGAGCGCGTTCCGGACATGGATTTGAATTGACAGCTTGATTGTTTGCTTCTAACTCCTGATTGTAGGGATCGTTGCTGAACAAGGTGATGCGGTTTTGCATTTTAATTAGATAGATAGGCGATACTATGCATATCCTATGAATTGCTTTTCTACTTAAAACTAACCCCACCCCGGAATCGAAAATTACCAATAAAACTAGTTTGGTTTTTTTAACAAAAAATTTAAATAAATCGTCAATAATAAAAACTCTCGAAATCTTCCTTATTTAAAATTAGGTAAAAATCAGGCAATTTTATTGGTCAGAAAATATTTATGTATGTCAAGGATTTACAAAAAAAAATTTCAGAAGTCAGGAGACTTATTAACTGTCAAGGATAATCAACTCTAATTTTTTAAAATTCAATTTAAAATTGTTTCATTATGTTAAAAAGGGATTTCTATGTTAAAAATGTTACAAGATTTTGGTCTTTAAATATTAATGATCAGGGAAAATAAATAATTGTTCAGGAAAAAATTGTCACATTTCGAAAATCAAGTTTTGCACCCAATTGAATTAATTTAATAGTTTATTTGCCTTATTTTTATTTATTTTAATGAATTTTATTATTTGATTGTACATTTAGCCTTTTTTCAAAGGCATCGTCTTTGGATGAAAATTCAACTGTTTTGTTGAAAATTCGTCTTTTTGGGTTGAAAATTTAACTATTTTGACAAAATATCAACTTTATGTTGAAAAGTAATATTTTAATGTTGAAAATTTAACTGAAATCTTACTCAGTTTAGGATTAAACTATTTTATTGAAAATTCATATTTTTTATTTGAATTTAACAATTTTCATTTAAAATTATACTCTTTTTTTGTTGAAATATTACATTATTCTGGAAAATGCATATTTTTTGGTAGAAAAATAAACTACTTGCTTATCTCTTTAAAGAAAAATCTGTTTTTTTTTTGTTAAAAATTAATTTTGTTAAATGAAAATTTAGCTATTCTAATTAAAGATTTATAATTTTAGTTTTTACTTTCATCATCTTTTTGGTTAAAAGTTAAACGATTTTGCTGCAAATTGATATTTTTAAATGGAAAATTCAATGATTGGATAAAAGTTGAACTGCTTTGTTAAAAATTTATTTTATTATTTGAAGTTTCATAATTTTTATAGTTAAGGGTATTTTGTTTGAAAATGGGTATATTTTATTGAAAATTCCACTTCTTTGGTAAAAAATTAAACTTTTTATTTCAAAATTAACCTATTTGTAAAATTGAAAATCCAACTATTTAATTAAAAATTGAAATAGTTTGTTAAAAAATTTATTTTGTTGTTGTCGAAATCTCGTCTTATTGTTAGAAAGCTAATCTTTTCGGGTTTTAAATTTCCTTCTTTTTTGATAAAAATGCAAATGTGTGGTTGAAAATTGATATTTTTTAAAAGGAAATTAAACTACGTTAAATTTGGAACTACTTTCTTAAAAAATATTTTTTTTGGTTGAAAGTTAACTTTTTTAATAACAAAAGTAACTTTTCCATTTTTTTTGAAAAGTGATTTTTTTGGGTTTGAAGTTTCCTCTTTTTTGTTAAAAATGTAAATGTTTGATAAAAAATTTGAGTGTTTTGTTGAAACTTCGTTTTTTTTGTTAAAAATGAATTTTTTTACAGACAATTTAAATTTTTAATTTTTGGTGAAAATTCGATCCTTTTTTTGTAGGTAATTTAATTATTTTCTTGAAAATTAACCTGCCTTCTAAAAAATTGTTTTTTTAAATGAAAATTTAACTGTTTGGTCAAAAATGCAATGTCTGGTTGAAAATTGATGTAACTCTCCGGAAAAAAATTTGACTATTTTGTTGAAACTTTGTTTTTTTGTTAAAAATGAATTTTTTTACTGAAAATTTAAATTTTTAATTTTTGGTGAAAATTCGATCCTTTTTAGTTAAAAATTTAACTATTTGTTTTAAAATTTATGTTTTTATTGAAAATTCATATTATTTATAAGTACGAAATTCAACCGTTTTCTAGGTAATTTAATTATTTTCTTGAAAATTCAACTGCCTTATGAAAAATCTTTTTTTTTTATTGAAAATGTAATTATTTGTTTGAAAATGCAATGTGTGGTTAAATATTGATATTTTTTAATAGGAAATTAAACAACTTAGTCAAATTTGAAACTACTTTGTTAAAAAGTAAATTTTTCCATTTTGTCTTGAAAAGTGATTTTTTTGTTTTAAAAATTCCTCTTTTTCTGTAGAAAAATAATTTTTTGTGTTAAAAATTTCCTCTTTTTGTTAAAAATGTAACTGTTCGAACGAAAACTTAACTGTTTTGTTAAAACTTCTTTTTTTTGTTAAAAATGAATTTTTTTACTGAAAATTTAAATTTTTAATTTTTGGTGAAAATTCGATCCTTTTTAGTTAAAAATTTAACTATTTGTTTTAAAATTTATGTTTTTATTGAAAATTCATATTATTTATAAGTACGAAATTCAACCGTTTTCTAGGTAATTTAATTATTTTCTTGAAAATTCAACTGCCTTATGAAAAATCTTTTTTTTTTATTGAAAATGTAATTATTTGTTTGAAAATGCAATGTGTGGTTAAATATTGATATTTTTTAATAGGAAATTAAACAACTTAGTCAAATTTGAAACTACTTTGTTAAAAAGTAAATTTTTCCATTTTGTCTTGAAAAGTGATTTTTTTGTTTTAAAAATTCCTCTTTTTCTGTAGAAAAATAATTTTTTGTGTTAAAAATTTCCTCTTTTTGTTAAAAATGTAACTGTTCGAACGAAAACTTAACTGTTTTGTTAAAACTTCTTTTTTTTGTTAAAAATGAATTTTTTTACTGAAAATTTAAATTTTTAATTTTTGGTGAAAATTCGATCCTTCTTAGTTAAAAATTTAACAATTTGTTTTGAAAATCATGTTTTTGTTGAAAATTAGTTTTTTTATTTGACCTTTTTTTGTTTGAAATATGAACTCTTACATTTTTTGTTGAAAATTCATATTATTTATAAGTACAAAATTTAAATATTTTCTAGGTAATATAATTATATTCTTGAAAATTTAACTTCCTTCTAAAAAATCGTTTTTTTAAATAAAAATTTAACTATTTGGTTAAAAATGCAATGTGTGGATAAAATTTGATATTTTTTAATAAGAAATTTAACTATTTAGTTAAATTTTGAACTACTTTGTTAAAAAATCATTTTTTTGGTAGACAGTTAATTTCTTTAGTTAAAAAATTTAACTGTTTTGTTGTAAATTCGTTTTTTTTTTGGTTGAAACTTAATTTTTTCAAGTACAAAACTAACTTTTCCATTTTTTGTTTAAAAGTGATTTTTTTTGTTTTAAAATTCCTCTTTTTCTGTAGAAAACTTATTTTTTTGGGTTTGGGTTGAACTATTACATTTTTTGTTAAAAATTCATATTACTTATAATACATAATTCAACGGTTTTCTAGGTAATTTAATTTTTTGTTTGTTTGTTAGAAATTCGTTTTTTTGGGTTGAAACTTAATTTTTTCAATTACAAAAGTAACTTTTCTATTTTGTGTTGAAAAGTGATTTTTTTGTTTTAAAAATTCCTCTTTTTCTGTAAAAACTAATTTTTTGTGGTTTGGAATTTCCTTTTTTTTGTTCAAAATGTAACTGTTGAATCAAAAACTTGACTGTTTTGCTAAAACTTCGTTTTTTTTGTTAAAAATTAATTTTTTACTGACAATTTAAAAAATTTGATCCTTTTTAGTTAAAAGTTTAAGTATTTGTTTAAAAAATTATGTTTTTGTTGAAAATTAATTTTTTTATATTTGACCTTTTTTGGATGAAATACGAACTATTACATTTTTTGTTAAATATTCATATTATTTACAAGTACAAAATTCAACTATTTTCTAGGTAATTTAATTTTTTTTTTGAAAATTCAACTGCCTTTTAAAAAATCGTTTTTCAAAATAAAAATTTAACTATTTGCTTAATAATGCAATGTCTGGACGAAAATTGATATTTCTTAATAGAAAATTAAACAGCTTAGTTAAATTATGAGCTAATTTGTAAAAAAAATTATTTTTTTGGGTAGAAAGTAAATTTCTTTAGTTAAAAAATTTAACTGTTTTCTTGACAATTTAAATTTTTCATTTTTGGTGAACAATCGATATTAGAACATAATAGAACATAATGAACATAATCGTTATTAGTTAAAAATTTAACTACTTTTTTGAAAAATCATGTTTTTTTTTTAAAATTATTTTTTTCGGTATAAAGTTAATTTATTTAGTTGAAAAATTTAATTTTTTTGTTGTTAAAACCTAATTTTTTTAATTAAAAAAGAAATTTTTCAATTTTTTGTTGAAAAGTGATTTTTTTGTTTTAAAAATTCCTCTTTTTCTGTAAAAAATAATTTTTTGGGTTTGAAAT